>JAGDQP010005600.1:0-77147 GCA_022664845.1 Lepisma saccharinum
TTTTTTTTTTTTTTAAGTGAATAGCTCTGTACTAACAAGTGATTAACAATCTTTTAACGTTGGATGTCACTCACTAGTCACTCCAAAAATGTTTCTGAATACGGCATGTGTTTAGCTAGTCCTCGTGCAAGTGCATTAGTATCTTCTGTGTCAACTGTCAACTGCAGTGATGTAATGGAGGGTATACGCGAGTATACAGCGTATAGCTACCTCAATATTTTAGGCATCACCGCATATCCACATAAAATTTATGAAATACACTGATACATGGGATAACGTAACCGAAAGGTTTCGTTACAACGAACGAAGCGTATAACCACCTAAAAATTTAACATTACATTCCTCGTGTCAAGTATAAACTTGAGACAGTGAAAACGTAGGTAAAATGTAGGACAAGATCTCGCTCACCAATACATGCATTTTTGATTCCATATAGGACGAATAAAATAATCTACTCCTATCTTGTATAAAGAACTTGCATGTGCGCGTGCCTTTTCCTCCCCTCCCTTTGTGACTAGACTAGTTGGTTTTATTGAAAGTGTGACGTCGTTTGGAAATCGAAAGCTTTAGGAACTGGCAACAGTGGTGCCTGCTGTTCTCAAGGCTATGATGGGGAAGAAGGAGGAAGTGTAGCAAGTAGAAAAAATTTATAAACAAGGCAAGCAAGAGCATTTATTCATAAATTGTTCTCGACCTGCACCAAAAGACGACGTATTATCAACCAGTGAAGAAAATTCCAGCTTGGCTTTGTTCTAGGTGATGCTACAGAGAAGTGACAGTGGAAAGAACTAATGGGCTGCAGACCGTGGGAGTGAAACAGCTGGCAGGGTTAAAAGGATTGGTATTCGTGCTTTTAAAGTACTTCAGCATGTGGATTACAGGAAAATTAGACTTAACAAGTCAAAAAGATGCGCTGTTTAATGATTTAGTTCAAGAGTGTAAGCATGCATCTCCAGGAGCTAGATTATCGTACCCTCTTCGGAATAAACTCGAACGATTTTCACGTGAAGAACGGAAGGAGATAGTATGTCGAGTAAAAGATGGTTGTGCTCCCTTGTTTATGGCATCTAAACGTGGACATGTCGATATAGTTGAATATTTGCTAACTGTTTGTAACGCAGATATTGAACAGCGAGGTGTTTATGAAGTTCCCGATGATCGATCTGTACATTATGTAACATCATTATGGTGCGCGGCTGTTTCGGGACGATTATCCGTAGTGAAATGTCTGGTTAAACATGGTGCAAATGTTAATAGTGTGTCTGATTCAGGTTCAACACCAGTGCGAAGTGCATGTTTCATGACTCATTTAGACATAGTAACATTTTTAGTAGAGAATCATGCAGACATATTGAAACCAAATTACAATGGAGGGACTTGCTTAATAAATTCGGTGCAAAGTGTGCCGTTGTGTTTATATTTGCTTCAGCATGGAGTCTTAGTTAATGCACAGGATATTCAGAATAAAACAGCGTTGCATTATGCTATACAAGAGCATAGGTTTGAAACAACAAAGTTACTTTTAGAACATGGAGCGGATCCATTTCTAAAGAGTCGGTACAATGATGATGCTCTACAAACAGCATGTTTAAAAGGTGCTACCCAAATATTTGAATATTTAATAGATAATATAACGTATACAGTAGATCGTATTGCGGATGCGTATGAGTTAATGGGTTCAACATTTCTTGATGAGCATAATGACACTCAATTAGCGTTGTATTATTGGAGAATTGCTGTTGAATTACGTAACAGAGATCCTGAGAACCCAATTCGGAAAAACGTTCTTACTCCAAAGGCGGCATATCAATATATGGTTGAATTTCAAACAGAAGAGGATTTATCGAATGTTTCACTAGATTTAGATGCGATGAGGATACAAAGTTTATTGATATGTGAAAGATTACTCGGACGGTTTCACAAGGATATGTTGTTTCGTCTTATGTATCGTGGTGCAGCTTATGCAGATGCACTACAATATCAACGTTGTATAGACTTGTGGTGCTACGCATTGCAAATTCGTGTTCAGAAAGATTCCATATTATTTAGTGACACTTGTTTCACTGCGCAAGCCTTAGTGAGATTATATTTGGACCTCCATGAAAAACACTTAGATCAAGTTTTTAATGAGGAGCTAAAGTGTGAGGACGTGATGTCTACCGTATCGTTATTGACGCAGCAATTAGTTGAATCCAGGGAATTGCTTGAAATACGGCCAGTATACAAGAGACAACAGGATAGCTTTGATAGGATATTAAAATGTTTAACTCACCTTATCTATTTGCTTTTAGAAACTTGTAAAACACCACAGCAGATGGACGAGATCAGGGAAGTTGTGACGGTCATAATCCAATGTAATCCACGCACTTCAACAGGGGATACGCTACTTCATCTGGCAGTTTCTAAATTAAATACGATAAAGAGTAGTTATTTCGTCGAGGAGAATCAGGTGATCTTCCCGAACTATCGAGTGGCAAGCCTTCTTCTGGAGTGTGGTGCACCAGTCAATGCAAGAAATGATAATCACTCTACAGCTTTGCATGTTGCAGCTCATCCTACGAATTTTATATGTGAGGTATGTACTCGATAATATGTTTGTGCAAATTACTACGTAATCTGTAAGTTCCAAATACACCCGGTGGTCTAGTGGTTACGGTCGTAGACTGCAGATAAGATGGGGAGGCGACTACACTGAAGTTAAAAACAAGTTGCGCGTATAACCTTGGCCGACGGAAAGGTTCGAGTCCTCCTCACGTCAGCCACCCTAAATAAGGTTTTCTAGGATTTTCTCAGGCCCATATCTGAATGGTGTATTCAATAGCGATCTTTGCTGCTAACTTTCCATATGCCCAATAAATTTAAAGACGTGATGACGTGTAGCCTTATGATATCATAGAGGTTCTGAATATTAAATTTATAAAGCATTAGAACAATTTCTAATAAAACCAGTTTAGGGGTAAACACTGTGAATATGACATAACCTAACACTTCTTAGTTCTTAATAGTTTAATGTCCTGTTCACTTCGATAGGTTCGATTTGCATGGAGGGGGGTGCTATTGAACGGAGTGCTTCGGAAATCAATGTGCTAAAAGCTTGTAGGTCCCGTATCATACCATATTTTACTGTTGCCGACTTATAACTATTGGGCGTACCTAGTCTCCGATTTTTATATGCTTTTCTCATTTGGTTCTAGTGATAGGACTGCCGAAAAAAAAAGGCTCAGTAGTTTTCTATGGGGGGGGGGGTAGAAAACTGGCGTGGGGTCCCTCGCGTGTTATTTTGTATTCTATTTGCCGGCCGGTTAACCGTGCGGTCTACGGCGGTAGGAAAGCGACTCGAAGGTCCCTGCAGGGGCATGAGAGTGGATTTTAATGGCTAAAAGGCGAATCGTGGCGGACCGAGGTCCAAAGCCACTAGACTGGCCCATATGAAAATAAACTTTACCAAGGTTTTATATTCTATTTGATGTTTTATGTTCTACTTTTTTTTCTATATTGTCCTATTTTACTATTTCGTGTCCTACTGTATGTCACTAAACGTCGTATTATAAGTCCAATTTCATGGCCTATATTATATCCTAATTTTCTAAAGCTCAGAATTTTACACCTTGTAACTTGTTCACATTACATAGAAATTATTTTTGTTAAGGGACAGGGCTCGAAAAAAATTTCTTTGACCTAGGCGCCAGTTCTGAAAACCAGGCGGCCCAATAATACAAATACAATTTGATGCATAGACCTATAAATATTGACTTTAAATTATAGTTACTGGTATAAATATTGCAAGCTTGGATTAGTGATCAGGCTCGAAAATTACAGCAAATGAAGACAATATAAGTGAAGTTTCACAAAGCATATTGGCGGTTATGTAACTCGCCAGTTGATGTCTGGATATAATGTAAACAGTCAACACTCCTCACTCAACGGAATTAAATATATTTGAGGTTGAAGGTAAATTGGAAACTCGGAACTTCCTTTAATGGTTTCACTTTAGCACACGACTCTACTAAAAAGGAAATTTACAGGTGAAATACAATGTGAATATTGTTCTTGCTAGTGAAGAACACTAATGTTACTACCACTCACTTCAACACTAGAATCACAAGAAAATGATTACATGTATATATCGATACCTAACAATACATAACCGGAACTAACCTACACTAACATCGGAAATGGCGAAAACTGAAAAAATCAAGTTATATTTGGTTAGAGCCGTCTGCTAAAGTAAAGCCATTTTAACTTGTTTTTAATCCATCCAAGCACATAAAAATCACTGCTAGCAGGTGAAATTTGGGAATAAAAACGCTAAAAAAAAAGTAAGCGCCAGACGGGTATTTTCAGTCGCTATGGCGACCTGGTGCTCGGGACTTTTCGAGCCCTGTTACGGGATATTTCCACTTTGCAGTGATTAAAAGCTATGATTCTGCAGGCAGGACGTCCGTGCCATTTTGAGTAATAAAATAACATTTCTAGTACATAAAAATGGAGAATCGCATTACTATTCCCATCAACGTGAGTAATAACATGTTCGTGAAAAACTATGACCGTCGAAAATAAGGTACAGTGAAAACTAGAGAACCCCGCTTGGTAAGGAACATCGATCGACTGACCTTGATATGATAGGGGTTAAAGAGCTCGCACACTCCTTTAGGATGTTAATAACAATTAAGCAACTTAACATAATGTAATATACCAGTACACTAAGGTAACCTAACGAATCTGAACCAAAATACTGGAAAATTATGAAATTGACCTTCTCTTTTAACACCCAGTCGAACTGGGCGTAGGCGGGTTGTTTTTATAATAAGATGTAAAGCAGGGTACAGACCTCAGTCATTACTGTGGAATCGGGAGGCTTGAAGCGGACTTGTTTTTTTCCCCCGGGCATCTGTACCGGATTCAAAAATCTTCGTAAACTTTATTTTATATGGGCCAGTCTAGTAACTGTTGACTTCGGCCCGTCACGTTCGAGTTAAAAGACACCCATGCCCCTGCCGGGACTCGAACCCGGTGGCTTCAAGTCGTTGGCCTAACGCCTTATACAGCACGGCTAACCGGTCTTCTGTATCGGGTGAAAGGCACGGCGTGGTTCGGAGCCCACAATAACCATTCTGCAGATGAGATTAAGGAAAGCTAGAATGCCCCATCGGGAATAGTCTCATTTGTCCGCTTGAGAAGGATCAGAATTGCTGTTCAACTTTTCCGGTGCCACTTGGCTGTCAGCAGATGGGGTAATAGTGTACAGGGTTACCAGGTACCTGGAGAACCTGGAAAAGTCAGGGAATTTAGTTCTTAATAGTACAAAAAATCAATAACGCTATTATTTTTACTTCTTTGCTTTTGACCATACAAAGCGTTGTGAGTATACTTTTACGACTAAACTGCCTAGCATGAAGAACTTAAGGCGACCAACTGAACTTGGTTGTACCAGTCTTACTTTTTGTGAACTTAGTGACAGTATTAATGCTAAGCCCCTATCCTGTGAGTACTGTCAATCTCCAGTTGATTGTTATGAGTGAAGGACGGGGAAGATTGAGTAGATAATAGAGGGACAGCTTATATCAAAGAATTTTTAAAAAATCTCTGATTTCATGTTTGTTTGATGCTTGCCCGGCTTAAATTTTAGAACCTTGTGTAAAGAAAATAATTACATGTTAGAACAAGTTAAGAGGAGCATGAAATCAGGTTTTTAAGCAAGTTACTGAAAAGTATTCAACTCATGAATATGTACGTTGAGCTGCAAATGTTATTATAAGCAATTTTATTCATTTTTCTTTTAATGCCTTCCCTAATCTTAGATGCTAAGATATGCACTAGAAACTCAAGAAATTCAATCTGGAAAATGTGCTCTACAGACCTGGAAAAGTCAGGGAAAATGAAAATAGAAAATCCCTGGTAACCCTGAGTGTAGTTTATCCTTTGTTCTATGATTTCCTGATTAGTTCTGTGTTCCTGTATATTGCGAATGTAATGATTTTATGTAATATTCGTTTGAAACTTTATATTATTTTTTATAACAATATTTGTGAACACTGAGAAAAAGGAGCATCAAACTCTATAATCTATCTATAGCTAGTATTTAGCTAATAGTTCTAGTGGGCTACGTAATCAACAATTGGAAAAATGTTACTTTATAGTTTGTTTTTTGGTGTACTGGCTTGTGAGTTGGCATGCTTCTTCCGTTTCAGTATCACAAAGGACCTACGACATGTTGTAGATTCTAGATAGCTATATTATTCTAGAGTTAGGACATTCATGATTTGCATTTTAACAATCTAAGATCCAATAGTTGTTAATCATGATGTACACTCATTTCAGTAATCATTAAAAGCGAAAAGTTAATGAAAAAACCTACTGGGTTGTATCAAGTGGCCCAACCTGAAAAAGGACGCTGCTTATTTTTTGGACTGGGACTCACATTAGTAAATCCTGGCCAAAGATCTGATGGGTTGTTTACGGTATCTGTACTGTTCAGGTCATTTTGAACGGAATCTGTGACAAATCATAACGGTATATTCACTGTTCCGCTGCAAATTGAAATTAAGATTGACCAAATCATGGCCAAGTGCAGTGAGCATCTTGGTATAAACTGTGACTGCTCCAGTTCCGAAAAAAGTACGTTATTCAGTTTTGTCTTGGTAGGTTTAACCAAAGATATTCCTAATCTTTATATGGGAAGCGTTGTTTTTCCATTTATTTTTGTAACTATCTACCTTACTGAAATCTTGTATTAACTCAGGCCTAGTTTATTTTGCTTTAACTCCTAGTCCCTAATGAAATTTCTAAACATGATGTCACACCCTCTAGGTCCTGTTTACTTCTCAAGACTACCTCGGAAGCTTTCGTTATACAATGACATTCTTACTTTAGATACGCAAACTGCGTCTAGGGTGGTATGTACATATTTCAGTGAAATGAGAAGTCCATCTTCAAACCATAAATGAAAAACAAAGTAATGCTTGCATTATGTCAAGCGTACTAGAACATAATATAAGTGTGATATCACTGAAAAGCGTAGATGTTCAACCTCGTGAGCGCGGACCGCACCCTTTCATATCCTCACCCCACCACTTCAGGGTGAGGTTTGACAAAAATGAACACTTTTATTCAGAAGTGTGTATTTCGGTCATTTCTAATCTTTGCTTAATTATGCAACTATAATGAATATAATTTAAGAATATGGAATCATAATTTGGGCAAATACACTTCCAAGTAGCAGATATTTAAAGCCCAAAAGTATATAGGACCGCGGTTGCTCAGTGGTAGAGCGTTCACCGTTGGTACGTGGTGTCTGTCATCGGTTCGATTCCTGCTTATGCCAATGTGGGTTTTGTAGTGGGGAAACATCGTGTGTGTGTGTTCTCCCGTTTCCTCCCACTTCCTTCATTCCACCAACTCTAACAACAACATCTATACTGCCTTAAATGAAATTTAAATTATATTCCAAAAGCATAAGGAGCGTCCCCAATCTCTAATTAAAATTAATCAAAGTTAAATTTTGACTTGAATCTGTTCACTGAAAATACCACAATGCTTGCATAGAATACTGGACAAAGTAGAAATATTTATCTTCCGTAATAATAGGCTGGAAATACAAAGTAGATCAATTGTGTTCCGTTGTCCAATGTTATACAGTCACTCCCGACTTGCTTAAAAGAAGTTTTTTTTTGTTTTTTTTTTTTTTTAATCTAGCACACTAAGGTGTTTTTCCAACATCCAAGAATTATTGTTGACAAATATCTTCATACTAGTTTAATTAACATAATAGTTAATGGTTTCTTTCGAAGGACGTAGTGGCTCACTGGGCGCTAAGAGCTGACGTTACGTTTTATTGAATTGCCAGAAGCTTATGTGGTGCCAGATGTCAAAAATATAGGTCGTAACCAAGTACGTATATCGATAGAATATCAGCGAGAACCCCCTGCTTTTCCCCGTAGAACCTTCCGTTCAATAGGAACCTAGTAAATGATAGCGAGATCTGAGGTATGGAGATAGAAGCTTTACCGTAAACACTCTCTCGCATAGCCTTCAAGGAGTAAGCGGAAGAGCGTTAACTTACCGTGCGAATGCTTCACGGTTTTGAGTCCTGGTTATGAGGTTAATTTTCTGCACTTTATATATCTGTAGTACAATATATGCAAATGTTAGTGTTTACAATATGGTGTAGACATGTAAAGTGAATGTTATTGTTTTGTAGTTTTTTTTTTTTTTTATTATTATTCTCATTCTACTTTTTACTTATTTAAAATCAGCTAATCTACGTCACAGTAGCAAAAACAGTATGAAAATAAATGGTTGCATAACACTCACGGAATCAATTATAATAATTCCGCATGCGTAATGCGACCTTTATTTATTCATAACACAGGTGTAAAACATAACACCTGGACATGTACTACAGAAAATTATAGTCATGACAGACCTAAACTGTGGACCTTTCGCATTGTAGCCGCTCTTTCTCCTTCTTCACAAAGGCTCTGCGAAAAAAGTTTCAGAGTGATGTTTCTACTATTATCCGTACGTCAGACATCGCCCATTAATTATCATTTACGCCCTTCCTATTGGACGGCAGACTCTAGAAAAATGATATATAGGGGTTTCGATAGATACCCTATCGATATACAATGCTTGGTTAGGGTCTGAAGTTTTTGACATTTGGATGTAAGAAGCTTTGAATGCTAAAAACTGTGCGTTGTAGCTGTAAACAATTGACTCGTGGTCAACAATGATGCTGACCATATGCAGTGGTTTATGAAAACAATGTCACGGCGGAATGATAAGATAAAGATAAAATGAATTTTATGGGCGGTAACAGCACTGTGGCTTACGCCCGTCCCGATACGGGGAAGCCCCTTATCTTTGTCACGTCTAACAATAGCTGTTAACTAAAATAATAAAAGAATATAAAAGATGAAGATGTAAAAGGTCTTCACAATCAGTCCACTGGTGTAAATGGCCAGAATAAAAACCAAGCCTGTAAACGGGCCTTTACAAATAAAACAAACTACACTATAAAACTTAATGGAAGCCTGTAAATGGGACTTCACAAGATAAAACAAAACTACACTATAAAAATTAACAGCAAAGGAGCATAATCATATAAAATAAACGGAAATCATAAAAATCTTCAAAAACAAGTAAAAGATTACCGTTTAAGTTTAGGTTTATACCTAGGTTTCCCTCTCCTTCCAACGAGATTAAAATCTATATCCATCAGGGGGTCCTCAACCATGTCGGAGGACAAAGATGAACTGGGTTGATGGAAAGTATCTACAGACTCGTCCTGAGCTAATTGTGCAGCCAAAACGTTCGTCAAAGTCTTAATGCTCGTAGCGAGAGGTGAAGTTCGAGCTAATTTGGAGACTTTATAGGGACTAAAAGTAGGCTTAACCCGTGGAGCTCTAGAGCTCTTCACAGGTGTTTTTTGTCCCTGACTCTCCGGCGGCATATTGCTAGAAGTCTCCGATTCGTTGGGCGGCTTCGGAGTGTCGTCATGCACAACAGACTCTGTTTGGGTTGATACGTTAACTGTCTGGGTACCAACCGAGACAGTTTTAACTGCTATTTTGGCTACAACATGTGAAAACGCACCAGAGGGAAGGGTGCGCTGAGACTCTTTTACGCGACGTTTTGCATCGCCAGCAGATATTTTCTCTATCACCATCAGCTCTCTAATACGTTTTTCTTCTTTAAATACCGGACAGTCACGCGACCAGGCCGTGTGATCACCCTTGCAGTTAACACACTGAGGTGTCAGTGATGTGCAAGGATCCGCACCATGGCTACTGGTACCGCATATTGCACATACAGCAGAGGTCGCCTTACACGACGTGCTGGTGTGTCCATAGTGCTGGCATTTAAAACACCGGAGCGGACTCGGTATATAAGGACGGACAGATAAGCAATAGAATGCTGCCTTCACGTCCTTGGGGAGCTGTGGCATGGCAAACGTCAAAATTAGCAAGCTCGTGGGTTGCAGTTCGCCACTCTTTCGAGTTTTAATGCGTCTAACGTTGACTACACCTTGGCTGGCAAGTTCATTCTTAATCTCTTCTTCAGGGACATCTTGCAAGTCCCAACAAGATATTACGCCCTGACAAAAGTTCAGTTGACGGTGTGGTTCAACTTGAACTTCGAATGGTCCTAAGGTTTTCAGTTTAAAGAGATTAGTTGACTGCTTATTAGTTAACGTCTCCACGAGCAAGGTGCCGTTGCGAAGCTTTTTAACATGCTTAAGTTCACCTGCAACGTGATTCAGTTGTTTTTGTATAACGAAAGGGGATAACCCCTTCAAACCACCTGGATTGTCTGTTTCACTCTTTACTTTAATCACAAGATATCGTGTAATAGACGGTACGATACTTGTCTGTTCCTCTACTTCAATTTTCTCTTCTTTGTCACTGCTTGATGCATTAGCTGTATGCGCCTTCTTACTAACATCAGTGACGTTCTCTTCGCTCTGTCTCTTTCTTTCTTTCTGCGAAGGCGACTTATTAGGATGTGGTGGAGCCATGATGAATGAAAGCCGTAAATGCCCACACTTCTCCGTCTTCGTTCTGAGGAGCCAACGAGGCTGCCGGGTACTACCCTCATCACCCTTGTCAGCAAGCTGGAAATCGAGGCGAAGTCCAATGACTTGGCGTCGAAATCACTTGTACTCCCGACTGATTGATACTTGGGACACCCACTCCCCCGAGTGTTGGCGAGACCAAAGGTCCGAAGAGCTCCCCAATGGCGCACTTCCCAGTCTCAACGAGCTAGACCATCCAAGAATCTGCTGCTAAGAACTAGGCGCTATCCAATGGTTCCGCCCCCTTTCCCCTGGGCCCAGGGGCCATCGTCAATGCAAATACATCCTGTCACATCCTTGGTCATTGCGCGGAGGCGCAACTCACAGCACAAGAGGAGATGAAATAATGAGTCATCAGTGGATGAAAAATGGGGTGAATGTAAATGAAATCCTCTCGGCTGGTCCTCCTTTCAGGCAGCGTAGATGTTTAGCTGCGAGGGCTGATTGCAGCCAGCAAAAACCAGCTGGACGATGGGGTCGCCAATTCCCTACGCCGTTGTTGGCTGCTTGCAACCAGCAGAAGCCGGCCGGACGATGGGGTCGCCAATTCCCTACGCCGTATACGAGCAGCGATGGTCTGCTGCTCGGGCTAGGTGATGGTGTCATCACGTTGCGGTCCGTAGACCTGCGATGAGGTCGCCAATCCCCTACGCAAGTGAAAAGTAAAAATTCTCAACAGAGAAGCACTTTGGCCCAGCTGTTGGACTTCCCATAGGCAGCAACGATGTTGGCAGCTGCCAGGGCTGACTGCAGCCAGTAGAACTGACTGGGCGATGGGGGCGCCACTTCCCGACGCCGTAACGGCGGAAGGAGGCAGAAATGAACACTGTTATATACGTTCTTATTTTAATTCTCATGGCGATAGGATCTTGAATATATTAAATAAAATAAAACAAGTATGTTATAGTTGTTCACTTAGCAACTGTCTATACATAAAATACAAGAGTGGAAACTCTGTTGTTTCTTGTCTACTCAGGGCTAAGTGGTAGAGCTCTCAACTGTTGTGCGCAAAGCCCCCGGTTTGTGGCATGTGAGCGTTTTCTCGGGATTGTCCCGGTTTTTTCCCACTTCTTTTTTTCATTGCACCAATTCATCCATCATCATACATTCGGCCTGAGCCATTGTACGTCCGTTCATCTCTCAGACTGGAGGAATAATGTAGAAAACGTCAGAGTCAGGTTAGATGATATCGAAATCCTAACCAGACCCAAAAATCAAACGCTGAGTAACAGAGCTTGCACTAGACCCAAATATTTAGGAGTCAACAAACAACATTTGCGAGTCAATCACAAAATTCGACAAACAATAACTATATATAAACTAACAATGCATATGGCACAAACGATATCTATATTTAAAAGGAAGTGAAGTGATAGAAATCAATATATATTTTTAAATGAACTTTCCAAAGAAGCACAAGTCCCTAGGTCTAGGTCCCAATTGTGTTCACTATTCGGAAGTTTCACTGTAGTACTTTATATAATCTCTTCTGTTCTTCAACAGCATTTGAAAACTGTTTCTCGTGGTGGATTCCACTAATTTCAACAGTCACAGATAGTTAATGGGTTCATGTACCACACTTAATTCAACGCCTGGATAAGCTTATCCATTGTTGCACAGTCCACCAGGTTTGTGGGAATATCCTGATTGATGTTTCATTTGAGTCGTTCCACGTCAATTCAACACATATTGTCAGATTTCTATGGTTTTTGGTATATTGCCCGTGGAGTATGTCAAAACTTATTTATTCGTTTGTTTTTTTCACGCAGTGGTTTTTGTTCTATTAACGTTCAAAAACCACAAAAACAATCAAATTTTGCGTGTTGTTAAGAGAGCTCCTCGCTCCAACTCTCCCATTTTTAACATTTATTTCAAAATATTGAAAAAAAAACTAAGAGTTTTATCAAAAATGTAAATTCATAGCTCACTAGAACTTACACATTACTATGAAATGCAATGGACAGCGATCTCGAAATCTTGTCCATTAATGAGTGATACGTTTTCAAAGATTATGACGTCATTATTTAATTGAAGTCTGAGCACTCATCAATCGACAAGATTTCGAGATCGCTGTTCACTCCATTTCATAGTAATTTGTAAGTTCTAGTGCGCTATGAATTTATATTTTTGATAGTACTCTTAGTTTTTGAAATATTTTGAAAAATGTTAAAAATAGGGGGCTGGAGCGAGGAGCCCTCTTAATTTACAGAATTCCTTGTTACTCATCAATTGTTTTGTGCTAGACAGCTCAGAGATGGTATATTTTAAAACTCTTAAAATAAATCATTTGTTTGGTATGTCCCTTGATAGAATTCCATAAAATTTGTGTTTCTCGAAAATTATCCCGAAATTTCCAAATTTCATTTTTTTTCAATTGGATATCTCAGAAATGTTTAAAAAATTCTGATATATTGGTAATTCTTACATATTCTATAATTCTTCCTTACAGCTACCATAAAAATTATAATTTGGGACGATAATGGGATCACGTGAGAAAAATATTTTCGTCATATGCCTGCGGAGGAAAGGCACTTATGGTACATTTTAAGGATTTCAATTTTATTTATGGTCTTTAGCGTTAGGCATCTGTGGCTCAGACTGGTATGGGGTAGGGGAGTAAAATTATATACATACGAGATCTGTACAAAGTGTAAAGGTTACCATTCTAGATTAAGGATGATTAGAAATGAATGCGGAGATCTTCAAGCGGATCCGATTAAAATTATCGATGTGTGGAAAAATTATTTCAACAAACTTCTTAAAGTACACAACGGAGTAAAAACAGAGAAATTTAAAATGTATACAGCAGAACCGTGGATAGTGAGATCGAGGTCGAAATGTCGGTAAAGTAACTGAAAATTTTCAAATCATCAGAAATAAACAATATTCCAGCCGAATTAATGAAAGCAGGAGGAACGGCATTAATGAAGGAATTGCATGAATTGATAAGTGCTATATGGAGAAACTAGGTGCTTCCAAAGGAATGGAAAATCTCAATAATAGTTTTGATTTATAAAAAAAAAGGTAATAAATCGGACTGTAATAATTACCGCAGAATCTTATTACTCGTAACATGTTACAAATTATTAAGTAATATCCTGCTAACTCGCCTAAGCGTATACGTAGATGGAATCATTGGAGATCAGTAATGTAGATTTAGAAGAAATAGATCCACATTGGACCAGATTTTCACCTTGAGACAAATCTTAGAGAAGAAATGGGAATACAGTAGCACTGTTCACCAGTTATTCATTGATTTTAAGAAAGCATATGACTGTCAAAAGGGAAAAACTATACAGTATCCGGGTCCAACTTGGAATTTCGAAAAAAAAACTTGTTCAACTAGTGAGGATGTGTCTCAGCGACGCTATAATCATAGTACAGATAGATAGTTTCCGTTTCGAGGTTCGCGGTCATTGTCACCATTACTGTCTAACTTTGCGTTAGAATATGCGATTCAAAAAATAAAAGAGGACAAAAAGGGACAATGGCTTGAATCAGCTATCGGTATACGCGGATGAAGTAGATTTAATAGGGGACGACATAGATGCACTACAAAGTAACACCAATATCTTAGTAAAGGTATGCGTTGCGATAGGTCTACAGGTAAACATAGAGAAAACAAAATACATGATAACAACCCGAAACACAGAATATAAGAAATAGATATATAGCAATTAAGAATGAGAACATAGAGAAAGTAAACCAATTTAAATACTTGGGAGCATATGTAACAAACAGAAACGAGATCACTGAAGAAATAGAAAATCACTTAGCATCGGACAGCGCATGTTTCTGTACAGTCCAGAAACTCTTAACATCGCGATTAATATAAAGAAAGTTGAAATTGAAAATATACAGATGATCTAGTTCAGGATAGAATCCTTTGGCGAACGTGTTACTGTGGCGATGAACTTGCGAGTTCCATAAGTCATAGAGCAAGTAAGTTTCATTCCACGGGTACAAGCAATAAAAAGTCTTTGTTTCATCGACGTTGGTTCTCTCTCTGTCTTTACAGGTTATGTTTTAAGAGTCGTCAAGCTCTCTGACAAGCCTCCTATCGGCGGAAGCACTAACTTCTTTTCCGTGTTTCCTCCAGTCTCCTTATTTCAATTCGTGTTTCATTTACTTGGTATTTCTGGAAAGTTTTAGGCGTCTCGAACGCGATAGTGTTCCCATTTAGTGGAAACTTCTTCCAATAAATTTGCAGAAGTGCGTAGATAAAAGATTGAGTTTGTATTTAAGCGCAAAGAGGATTTCTATGGGGTGTGCTTAGAGCTCGTTGACCTTACACCTCCATGTTCAAACAAGTACGAGCCAAAGATAGAAATTAAACACGAATTAACGCAAGGAATGATTTGAGGGGGTTTTGTTCAGAACAAGATTCTTTTTTCAGTATTTAAATTTCAGTCACTAATCTCTGCTTAGAAGTGTATTCCTTGCACATATATTGTATCAAATTATAGTCACATTTGTTCATATAAAATTGTTTGCTCATAGACTTTTCTTCCGGTTTTCATTTGTTCTCAAAGAGAAGAATGATACGGAAGCTATATTTTTATACATTCTATGTTCTCGTTAAAGGAGGCGTATCGAAACTCGTTAGAAAAAGCCGTAGCTCACTGTATTTCGATTGAACCCATCAAATTCCATTGTGTGTTGTAAGGTGAATTCGTTTTTTTTTATGACCTTAGACCGGGATAGGTAGAGAAAAGAATACGAGGAATCGACCAAGGTCTCAGTTTAACGTATTATCCTGGCATTTGCCTGGTGCGACTGAAGAGAAAACCTTGAAGAAGCCGTGTCAGGGTAGTTGACTGCTGGTGTTGAACCCAGCACTTCCCGAATCCGAGCTATGGCCGCTTGGTGCTATAAAATGATAGTAAAATCTTAAATAAAAACTACCATCAGATGGTGTCTCAGAAAGGTTAACGATCGTCCTTTAACTCTTAGCCGAGATGGTTTTCATGGGAATTTTGTCTGTTAGCACCTGATGAAGCTTTATGAGATCAAGACAGATATAGTGGGTTCTTTTTTTCGTTCACGTACTTAGGTAGGCCTGTCCTGACTTACGTAGAAAATTGTAGAATGTAGCCTGTAGTGTTTACGTAACGAACATTCTGTATTTTTGATGCAAGTTTCGTTAAAGTGAATAGCTACAGTGAAATCGTATGGATGATCTCTTGCTTGGTGACATTTGAAGGTCCTAACTTTCGGATTCGCTTTAAGCCCATCCTCAAGGAAAGACAATAAATAAATGAACGAGGTGAAATAAGAGAGTGAAGGCAATTGAAGTATACTTATTTGCTAACATTCCAATATCGTCCATTCTGCCCTGTCTGCTGTAAAGTGAAAAGTTCACTTGTGCTCCTCAGGAGTGTTGCGACATGGTGACGTAGGAATGTCATCGTTACTTTGACTTACGTTGTATTTTGTATCCGTTATCAGATTAGTCTTTGAAAAGTAAAACGTTTGTAAATTGGGCAACTCACTCACTCCGTGGCTTACGAAACTCTCAAGTTCATCGCCGCAGTAACAAACGTTCATCATCATGGACAAGATCAAGCCAGTTTTCATCATCTTCCTCTCGAAGATCCCTTCTAATATTATCATCCCAACGACTTCTCGAACTTCCCAATATCCTCTTTCCCTCCGCCTTACCAATCTCCTTAATTAAGCAAATATTCTCTTTACTTTTTGCGTTATTGTAATCTTAAAAAAAAAAAAATCAAGCGAATCCACCGAGCAGCTTGGGGCTCAGTGGTAGAGCGTTGGCTTAGCATTCAGGAGATCGTGGGTTCAATCGCAGCGGTTGATCGTACTCTCAGGTTTTTCCTCAGTCACACCAGGCAAATGTCGGGATGGTACTTTCAACTTAGGGCCTGGTCGACCTTCCCGCATCCTTTCTCCTCCGCTATCCCGGCATGACCCTTAGACGCCTGAAGTCCATAAACAAAATTCGAAGCGAATCCACGAGTTTTTATTTTCATTTAAGAGTTGTTGTGGATATTTCACAAGCTAAGCAATCGATGATTCTGTTATAACCAGTTCACATCAAGTGATTTTACTAGGTGTATGTAGTGTATTTCATAAAGCTATACCGATGGCTTAGTATCAAAACCTTTTAAATCCAGCTTTTACTCTTTTTTGCCACTATTTGAGAAACAAAATGCTTCCTTCTTTTACTGTCAAAACCTCCTAAGTCCTTGAAAACTATAGTGACCTCCATTGATAAATATATATATATAAAAAAAACTCATAATTGATGTGACAGGTACTTACATTATACAGTTTTTTGTGCTTCCTGAAAATGCTCAAATGTATATAAGTTTTGAAAGTAAGTCCTCGATACTTGTTCTAGACAGAGATTGAACTCCATTTAAATCAAATTAACTGAATATATATATTTATATTGTGTATTAGTTTACCTGATTTTTTCATTTCTTTTCCCAGGTTGTGAAATTACTTCTGGATAATGGTGCTCATTTAGACCAACAAAACAAGAATGGTGAACACGCGCTGACCTTCTTAGCCATCAATCCCGTGAGTGATATTCAGCTACTGAAGTACATGTCACTGCGCTGCTTGGCTGCATCGGTTGTGTGTCGTTGCAATATCCCATACGTTGGACAGATACCAACCACATTGGAAATGTTTGTCCGAATACATCATGAATAAAATTTGATATTATTTTACGGTAATTTTTTTTTTAACGCAATTTATGTTTTTAGAGGTGCTGCGAGTGTCTTTTTTTTCCTTCCGAAGTATTTATTTACCGCCACTGTATTATGTTCAGAACTCGGGTGTTGGGCTTGTTGTTCAAATGACATTAATTAATTGGTATAAAGTAGATACGAAAAGAAATGTATGTTGATCTGTTTGTTATTCTATTATAAGCGACACACTAGATCACCTTCCGATATCCCTTCTGTTATAAAGGAAATATTTAGTTCTAGGCTATCACGCCAGAACGGATAATGAAAGACAATTCGAAAATAAATCTAGGTCCCGTGTTAACATTATGGACTTAATCGTCACAGGACACGTAATTGGGTTTAGACTAATTCACACATACTGTGCCGTGCCCCTGCCATGTCCCAACAGTAAAGTCTTGAAAGGAAACAATCCCGGTCGCAATAACAATATCTTTGTACTTGCCATCCACCCACGCCATCCTATGTGTGAATGGGCACGGACGGAGCATGGCAGGAGAACGGCACCGTATGTGTGAATTAACCTTTAGAGTTCTGCTGCTAACCTTCGCAATTAAGAATTTGCGGGGTTTCTCCTCAGTTCCACCAGGTGAACCACATCCCTTTCTCCGCTTAAGAATGCTCTCCGAGGGACATTATTCCTGTCACTTGCAACTGAAGGTCTTCATACAGTCATGCAGACACTTGAGAAACATAAGACTATGGTTATAAATTAATACTAGAATCGAAGTTTGATGATCCTTAGAAATTCAGATATTTTTAACTGGTTGTTGTTGTTTGTTCTTTCGTTCAGAATTGACTATGGGTGGGTTGAAACGTTGCTTAGGCCAGTCATTGTCGCTGACCCCTCGTTCCTTTCATTTGCTGTTTATTCAGGGTGTATTCGTTACTTATAAAGGTTTCCTTATTCAGAACTGTGGAAAATGAAGTGGGCCTTTGACTATGGGCACTTCATTGCCCCAACCCCAAGAATATTGGTTGAAGACAAAACCAAATAACCTACTGTCAAAACTAAATAATACGGGATGCAGAGTTACAATACTGGATTTTAATTGTACTGGAGTAAATTGTTCCTTTGTCTACGAAGCTGTCAGATATAATTTCTGTTTCTTTCGAGATCAATATTTGATACTAATCAGTTATTATTCTTCATTGTTTCATAATCTCAGATTCTTTTCCATTGAAATAATCTAGGACAATTCATTATAATTAGTTAATTACCTACAGAAACAGCTCCCCTGTTAATTTTTTGCAGAAAATTCCTGCTCAGCGTTTTGGTTTGCCAATTAGAGCTTCTACGTTAAAACAGAGAGAGAAGATAGAAAAGCTGGAGATAGAAATACCTAACGTCCCTAATTTGTGTCCTGCATGTAGCTACTCGTACAATGCACAGTGGGCCAGAAATTAAAACCAGCGAGACAAAAGTCATTTTTGGGAGATCGATACTGCTCAATTATTTTATGCCACGCCATAACCAAGCAACTGATCTTCACTTTTCCGCACATAGAAGGTCACTATATATCAAACGGATGACGTAGTAGCCAATTGAAAGTTACTGATAAACGCGCCCTGCAAATTGAGCCAAGCAGCTGGGTGGTGAGCGGGTAAATCGAAGGCTTGGTGATAGCGGTATGTGTGAAGAGGCAGAATGTTTCCACATGGGAAATGTACTTTCGGGTATGCACTTGTGTTAGTGAGCCAAGAATAATTCTGATATATGTACTTAAGTGCGCTGAGAAGTGGATATGGGAAAAGCGAGAAATTCCACAATGTTATTGGCAGAAACACAGAGGTACAAAAAGTTCCGTGCATTCAAACCTGCGGTGGTCTTCGGACTAACTGATTGGCTTTATTACCTTTGAAGCAGATTTTGCCTTTCCCCTTTTGCACTTAGTTAATTTCTCGTAAGTTGCAGTCTAAAACGACACGTATGAAGTGCCATGGATACGGCCTGTCGGTTTTTTTCAGAACTCAACTTTGTCCTCGTCCATCACTGGAGTCAACAGAGAATTGATTTATCGTTTTTCGACAATTCTTATGGCATTATCTTTTGAATTCGCGGTCGAGGTTCAGGCATTTGGGGTATTTGCCAAAGTAACATTAAAGCTGTTGTTGCATATTGCTTGTTTACCCTTGTTTTTTACGGTCCAGGGATTTAAATTAACTGCAGTTGAAGTGTCAGGCCTGTACTGCGAACTCCCATTATTGAATAACTTTATTTATATGGACGGAAAGTATATACACAGATTTATACAACCGGCTTAACCTATACGTATAGCGGGTCACGGCCCTTCCAGGCGATTTGCCTTTGACAGCAGCTCTACAGTGATAATTGGTTCTGGTCAGGGTTTTTTTCTTGATAACGGCACTCACAAATGCGGGCTTCATTCTACATGCTTCATTTGCACACTTACTTCTTTTCGTTTCAATGACCAAATTTCTCTTTTGCTAATAGACTGGCTCTTTTCTTACTTTCAAATTTGCTGGGCAGTGAACCTTAAGTGTTTTGGCCTCATTTTTGATAGTTGAAAACTTATTAAATTCGGAACTCAACGCCTCTACTACAGGTACTCATTTGATCAGGCCATCAATTATTATTTTATCTCTACCGTTTTCATTCGCCCCAACTTCATTTCTTTAACACGGCGGAAGACATATCGAACCGAATTATTGCGTAAGCCACGCTTACCTTCCAGCCGGTAATTACTTTAGCTTCAGCCAGGATTCCCATTACATGCCTATCCCTCTCGCTCAGGGCCTTGACATCTATTTTCTGATTTCGGTGGCATGTCCTACAAGCGCTCGACGAAAGTAGTTGATAAACCGCGAAGATGAATTGTATCGCCGTCCCCTCCCCTGGTATGTACTCACCAAAAGGATGACTGATCAGAATTGTTATATAGCTCGTACTAAATGTCGAGATTCCAGCCAAAATGCTAATTGGGGCTCCCATGGGAGAGCCCTATCCTAGCACATGGTGTCTGTGATGATAGATTCACTTCTCAACCCTCTTGGGCTAAGCAACAGAAGCTACCATCACAATTTTCTTGTTTAATATGAGCCACACACCAATAATTACAGGTTCACGCCAAATTCCAGCCTTGCTCTCTTAATCCTCGAGCCATCTATTTCTTGTGCTAGCAGTGAATTGGAGAGATTTACTGCTGCTGTTTCTCGGCAACCCTACCCGATCTGGGTGCCCAACAATTACTTAGAATTGCTAAATCTTGACTTTCCTGGTCTGGCCACCCGTTGCCGACACAGGACCATTTCTTTTTTTTTTTTTTTTTTTTTTTTCATTTGCTCAGCTTCCCGGGCTTTTAGGCCAATTACCTAAAAGAAAAAATCAGTCGGGTATCATCATAGCAATTTTTTTTTTCTTTATTTTAATAGTTAGTTTTGCTGGTAACAAAACAAGACAAAGGATGAGGAGGGGTAGAACATACAAAACAGACATAAACCACACTACAAACATAACAAACAAACAAACAAAAAATAACAAGGAACTTGAATAAAACCTTTTCCAAGATAATTACTTATACTAGGTTGTATTAAGTGGTGTGTAACTCAGTTTGGCTATAATGGCTGTTATTATGAATCTTATTTAGACGAACACAGTTTTTATTTATTTATACTGCTATTTATATATAATTGTGAATGTTAATTCAATGAGAGGTAAAGCATCCCTTGGAGAATCCATCCTGCAGGTGACACTACGACTCTTCAGAGCACTCACCGCCCCCCGTCGGGACGGAGAATCCATGCCGCAAGTCTTTTTTTTTTCGTATTATTCTCCTAATACTAATTATGCATGATTGGATGGTGATGGTACCAATTTCCGGCATTTCACCCGCTTTCGGCGCGACGGAGACTCAATGCCCACGTCGTGACAGCTTTTCCGACCGCAGGCTGTGCGCCTGAGTAAGTTCCATAATGGATTAATTATTGATGAATTCTTCTCCAAAACAATGTAATAGAAATAAAATATTGAAATGAAATTGAAAATTTAGTGTGTTCAGAAAATGGAAGAAGAGATAAGAACATTCAAGTGCCACCTGTGTGAATTCTTCTAAATTGTTTGCAAATATTAATAAAGAATCATAAGTTGGACGAAAAACCATATCTACGTGGTATGACAAACAAGAAAAGGAAGAAAGTAGAAGAAAGGAAATAACAAAGATAGATAGAAGCAGTTCGTTATATAGTGTCCATCCATCAAGTTTCCATCTAATGAATTCTCTTTTCGTTGTTACGATGAAGATATCCAGATTCCATGCATTCCTCTTCACCTGTATGAATTCTCGTGGTTTCCCTGTGTGAGATTGTTGGTACGATGAAGATGTCCAGATGCTGTGCGTTCCTCTTCACCTGTATGAATTCTCGTGGTTCCCCTGTGTGAGATTAGTATGAATAAATTGATGATAGCTTGTCCTTATAGAGTACACAAACACTAAGATTATCCACTAACATTTATCCTGTATAGTATTACACACTATTCACGACACACGCAGCCCCTCCTCCACACAGTCGTATCCGGATTCCAGCAGTCTATTCATTCAGACTTGGTTCACAGACATTGTGTTGGGTCTCCAACTCCAGTCTCACTCACACACTTCCAGCAGCTCATTGCCGGTTTCCCGACACAGGACCGTAGATTCGCCTCAGTGTAATGCCGTTGAGATTATATTTCAGAATGATCCTCCAGCGGTTCGCCGCCTCCGTTCAAACACACCATAACCATCATCCGTTACCAAGAGGCGGCAGAGTACGTCAGAGGTGAATGTCCTCTCGTGACCTCTTTGAAAACTAGCGGCAAAGATCAAGAATCCCAAGGATTTTCCCTTCCAAAATTACAAACGGTGTATCACTAGCAATGTAGAACAATCAAACTAAATAAATAATATGTAAATCAAACACTACAAATTAACGATATGCAAGACAGAGAAATCCTCATTAAAATATTTATGAAATTAAACATTTCCGTATCATGATATTAAACATATGTTCTCCGAGGGCTAACTCATCCCTAATACTGTGTATATTAATTATACGTGAAACTTTATCCGTGGTGTTATATGCGTGTTACGGCTCTCAAAGTCCTGATACATGGTAGAAAAGAACTATAGAATGTTGGCATGCTATATGAAGATGCATAAGAGGAGCGGCATAAAAGTACCGGGAAGCCCACACTAGAAAGGAAGTGTTTCCCCAAACAAGTTTACGTAATGCGCTGAATCATTTCTGGTCACTGCTGATCCAATTGTAAGTTATCTTTCCAAAAGTCCGATGATAAAAACGGATATGCTTCCCGGAAGAGGTGAAGAATTTACTCAAGTAATCTGAAATCCAGCTACAGTTGCGGGATTTTGATGAAGCTCAAAACGATGATCATGATGATGAGTCTGCTTCGAAAGCTGTTGCTGCTGCTACTGATTTTTCCTTGTGATTCTAGTGAGCCAGGATAATCTTATAATTGTTATTCTATATGGTAGCAATAATCATGAAATTAATCACTTTACGCGTGTGAAGTTTCTTAGTCCAGCGGTAGGAATTTTAGTCCTGCTAGATTTGATTTCTGGCCCACTGTGCAATGCCGATATTTGTTATTCATATCAGTGACCCCGAAAACTATGGATTCCACAGTGATATCGGTCGTTTTCTATTATTTTTACATGTCATCCCCTTCCCACTCCCACCCCTAAGGGTGCCTTACCCCACAGTAATTTTATTTAGGTTGTAAGTAATATATGTACCAAGTTTGGTTAAAATTGCTCCAGATGTTTCAGAGTTATACTGGAACACACACACACACTCCATTTATATATATATACGTATATCACATGTTATGGACTAAACATATGACCATGGCAAGTTTTGTTCCAAGCCGGAAGGATTCCCTTATTTAAGGTAACTTCTCTATCTGATGAAACTATGAAGAAGCTCACTCGGAAAGACCGGCAGCAGACTCGAACCTGTGTACCTCCCTACTGCCAGTCCGAAGTTCCTGACCTTACCCACTAATCCACAGCAATGTTTCTCGCGTCATAATTTTGTAATATCAAGTTTACTATCTCAAATTAGTTACGTTAAAATATAAGGTTTTTTTTTTTTTTTTTATTCCTCCAAACAATTTATTTCAAACAAGCCCAGTACCTGTTCTTTCATAGTATTTTGAACATTGTAAAAAAAAATCGATTTTTGATAGCTATAAGATTGTAAGTAGTTGAACCATACCAATATACACACTGCAGACTGAAGTTTAACCATGGTCTCATCATAGCTGTAGAAATATAGTTTTAGTTTACCTTACATAAAAGAAATATATTTTCACAGAGAGATGGGATTCTGATGCTATTTCGTACTTCAATAATACTTGTTGCCTGTTTTTTTGC
Organism: Lepisma saccharinum; assembly: GCA_022664845.1. Lineage (NCBI taxonomy): Eukaryota > Metazoa > Arthropoda > Insecta > Zygentoma > Lepismatidae > Lepisma > Lepisma saccharinum. The sequence goes on from JAGDQP010005600.1 coordinate 23,679, forward strand.
CTTGCGCATTTTGATTTTGCCATTTGTCGCAACAAGAGAACGGCTAACGTTTTCTGTCTCCGCTTAAATTATACTGCCTTAATTATCCGTATACGCAATCGAACTTGGATCCGTGATGTTCATTTGAATCCGAAGACATGTTTCTTCTTGGACTCAAGTTCTACGTTAAAAGTATAGACGTAACTTTCAGATTGGCATATCTGACGTCATGATACGTGTACGCAGTAAAATTGTATCGTTTGCATCTGCGTGAGAATCACATTCAGTATTCGATTTGTTGGCGGGATGGTTCGAATTTGCCCTTGTCGCGAAAAAATGATATAACCTTCCGTGGCTGTCCTCACGACCACCCTTAAATCTGGTCTTGCTCTTGGAATATAAAGGGCGTCAAAATACGGTATTCTGGATGTTGGAGAAATTCGTCCCTCTCTTTGGGAATTGCACAAATGAATCACTGAACGCATTGGTTGTATTTATTTATTTTTTTAGTGTTGATTATAGTAGAATGTATAATACTAAAGTGTAGTTATTAAATATCGAAAGATATAACAGAGCTTACGCGGACAGTTCACACAAATTAACAGAGTGATTTAGTCAATCCAGTGTATCCTCTTATAATGAAAGTTTTTTTTTCTTTAAATATAGCATCAACATTAGTAAGTATAGGAGTTACGGAACGTTACATTGAATTTATTTATGGCCTTTAAGCATTTTTGGCTGAGACCGGAGTAGTGTTAAGGAGAGGATGGGAAGGTGCCTTACCTAAGGCTCTATCCCGGAATTCGCGTGATGAGATTTTGGAAAAGAATTAAGTCTGTCAGGTTAGTCGGCGGAAGGTTCGACGGAATATTAAAGAAAAAGTGTGTATGGGTTTCAGCAATCTTTGTTAAGAATTGACAAATCTGTTAGGAAATTTTAAGAGGTTCGAAATACGTTAAAAATTATTTAACTAATTAGTCGTTAAATTCGTAACGAAGTTTGGTGAAACCCACCTTTATCTGGTTCTTTCGCACCTGTGCCTTTTGTCACCTGGTGAACTTGAGTGGAATATTATATTGATTTTATATCAAAGTCTGTCTAGGAAGCATACTGTTTTGTAGTAAATACAAATGTCATTATATGTACCAGGATTTGATTAAGTACTTTTGAAGGATCTCGGAGAGAGGTTTGTCAGGAGCAGTAGTTCAGGAGAGGGCTTTGTGAAGAAGACTCATCAGAAACGTCGACCCCACGTAGGTGGGAAAAGGCGGAGGGAAAGTAAAAGAGTAAAGTACCAAGTGGCTACGTGGGGGGGTTCGATACATGATTGACTGACGCAATCTATGATCCAGGTCAACTACCAATGCTTATTCATTTTTCTAACCTTGTACTTCAAGAACGTCTTCTTTCTCAAGGTAAAGGTAAACGAAGAAAATATATATATATATATATAAAAGAATATTATTGTGGTGATAACACATTGCGTAAAATTCTGCAATCTATTCTTGCATTAAACCTGTTTTCCTAGTGATAGGAACCTGTCTCATTATTATATAGGGTATTTTGCTCTCTTGCAGTTGTTTACTTCAGAATAAAGTACGCATTCTTATGCCACTACGGTGGCCCAGTGGGTTGAGCGCTCACCTCTGGTGCTAGGGGTCTTCGGATCGATCCCTGTTCATAGCATGTGGGCTTCGTGGTGGACAAACACCGTGTGCGTGGGTTTTCTCAGGGTGCTCCTGTTTCCTCCCTCTTCGTTCCACTAATTCATCCCATCATCATCCATATGGCCTGAGCCATAGTTGCCTAAAGGTCTTAAAATAAATTCAAAATTTTTATACTACGTGGGCTTCAGACATCTATCTGTTCCAAGCTCTGTATTATCTTTCAACCACTGCTATATATTAAAAGGTCGTTACCAGTTCATGTTTGAGATAAGAACCACGGTTGAATTTCAAAATAAAGAGGTAAACATGATGTATGAAATATGCAAAATACAGTTCAAAATTTGACTTCCTCTTGATGTAAACATTGAAGCGATGGAAGTTCATCTATAGTTTTTAAAATCGTATATTGAAGATTTGAAACTGGGTATCGACTGTCAAAAGTCAAACGTGTATATTTAAGGTATCGAGTATCAACGAATTATGGTATCAGCCCATTTCATGTGTTCGTTTTTTGTTTTTGTTTTTTTCACGCGGTGAATGTGGTTCAATACTTCAGGCTCAGTCTTTGTATCTTAAGTTGTAATAAAGGTTATATATATAAAAGAAAACAACGGTGGTAATGGAAGTTACTGTGAAAACAAAATCGTTTTCGTACATATTTTTTTCCTCCTGATTTGTGGACACGTATGTCATATACTCAAAAATGTGTAATTAATTTTTCTTTAAACTTGAATTAAGGAAATTAAGAGTGATTGTGTATGAGTGTTTATTATTATTATTATGGCAATAATGTTGTTGAGAGAACAACTGCTCTTCTGTGTTTTAACAGCATAGCAATAAGAGTTTTGACTTACCAAAAGTATGGCACCAGGCAAACCCTATCAAAATGTGTTTGTGTTATCTAACCTTTAAGAAGATCACGTGCGCTTCTTCGGGGGGCAGAATATAAGGAGATAGGCAATAGAAAAATTAAAGAGAAGACCTTGCCGAATAAGCACGGTATTTCTGTTGTTATTGGCTGTTCTTTTCTGTAATTATATAAAAATTGTAAAATTCTATGTAATGGAGAAGCGCAAACAGGAGAGAATTGAGAATGATTGCAATGTATTTTTCTCTCTACGTTCATTTGTGAGGTAGCTATCTCCTCGCAGACTTATACTAGTGCATCTGTATCATCTATTAAATATACATATTTCGTGTTAACTAAATGCTAGAACCATTCAATAGTACAGGATGGTCGCGTTAATCCGAACGACCCTCAGCACTTTCAGATTCCCTCAGTAATCCGAACAGCTAGAGTAAACAAATATTCGGATTAACGCGACTTTCCTGTAGTCCCATTTTGTCCTTTTTAGGTAGATTTCGAAGAAAATATACCTATTGAGATCGGTACGATATGAAAGTGTATATATATATATATATATATATATATATATATTAACACGCTAGCGGCCATAATTTTGAAGATATTTGAACCAAATTTTTATATGTTGTTTCTAGGCTTAATAGCTCGGCTAAGTTCGTTAATGAGCAAAATCGGTCGCCATCTTGGATCCAAAATGGCCGCCGAACCCATTGTTGTATAGAATACACAGCCTAAACCGCTGGGGCTATTGAAATCAAATTTGGCATAAAGGTACAACATCACTTTTTGATTATGAAAATGTTACCTAATGAGTTCAAAGACGCCATCTTGGATCCAAAATGGCGGACCTAAAAATCCATTTTCCACACCGTTTGAGTTAGAGATACGAAATTTGGCATAAAGGTGCATTATGACGAGTAGCTTAGGGAAATATCACAACATTTGGGAAAAGTCGCCATCTTGGATCCAAAATGACCGCCCAAACTGAAATTTTGCACACCATTTGAGCTGGATAAATGAAATTTTACTTGAAGTTGTACTATCACAAGTAGGTTACGACAAAATAAGAAAACTTTCAAAAAGTCGTCAACTTGGATCCAAAATGGCCGCCCCAAAAACCCAATTTCCAAATCATTGAAGGTAGGGAAACGAAATTTTCAATGAAGGTGTATGACCAAGAGTAGGTTACAATAAATGGGGCAAATCTTCCCTTTGGGGGCGCAGCCAACCGTGGGAGGGTGAAGATGTACTCCGTGGTGGTGTAGTGCTGCAGGGAGATTTTGTTTAAGATGAAGGAGGCGCATCCTCTCAAAAGCACTGAAGTTGGGGGGCGAGCCCCGGCTCCCAACGAAACTTCGAAATCTACCTCAGCCTGTAGGCCTACCGAAAGGGATTTTTTTATTTTTAGAATTGCTTATTCTGGTGCCGAGCTCGAGAATAGTGAAGTCAAGGCATTACTGTGTTTCAGTCCACTGCATTTCTGGATACTATCTGACCGATTATTACCTATATTTTGCTTATGGGGTCGCTGAGATATATCCTCACTGGCTGAACAAGTTATTTTTCGAAATTTTTACCTTTTAATAAAATAATGTGCTTTTCTAAGAATTGAATTTTATTTATGGCCTTTAGGCATCTAAGGCTCAGGCTGGGAAGGGGAAAGGATCCGGGAAAGTATTGACTAGGGCCTAGGTTGAAGGTACCATCCCGGCATTTGCCTGGTGTGACTGATGTGAAAACCTCAGTCAGGATGGTCGGCCGCTGGGATTGAACCCACGACCTCGCGAATGCTCTACTATTGAGCCATTGCCGCTCGGTCCATTTGTTTTCTAATACTTGTCTCAAAACGAAAATCTGGTCTACGCTAGATCTGCTAAATCCGTATTTGTGCTGTCTCTATAAATATTTGGATTTCTCTTTAAATAGGGTTCTGCCTTTAAATTTTCCATTTTGACAAAAGACTTTGCAAAGTCTGAAATATCAATGGATTAAAATGTGGAATATATTTTCAACGCCACTAAAGATCCGGAGGTTTCCTACATAAGTAGTGTTATAGTCTGTTTAGATCTAGGGTAGATTCTGCGCTTTTTTAAATTTTATTTTTAGGAAAATTTATGAGTGTCCTTAAAACAAGGCAAGGAAAATTTATGAGTGTCCATTATAACTCCTAACACTAGGAATTGTTCACTTATTTTAATTTAAAGGTATATTTAGTACAGTTGGCAGAAATGTGTACTAATAACATTAATTATTAAACATTATTACAGATCAGTTTTCTGCATTTCAGTGGAATGCCGTATTTGAAGCTGCAGATTTCTTAAAGTGTAATTAATTGGTATCTTTCGTAAGACACGAGAAACTTCAACTCTGGTGAATTGTAATTGTCACAATACTTTGGTTACCGGTTATCTTTTCCTAAGCATGTTTCATGTAAGTACCATGAAAGAAGTAATATATTTGAAACCTAATACTGTCGATAAGAAGTTTCCTAAAAGTGAGTTTTACAACCTATTTGTAGTAATCGTTAATAGAATTTAGATCAACCTTTTTGAAACATAAAAAAGTTCGAACTTTACATACATTTATTTGATAAGAAATGTCTCTAATATGTAACTCCTCTTAAAAAATACCTTTTTTTTTCTCTCTCTCGTTTCTCAGAATCGTAGTATGATGTAATCATATTTGATAGATGTCCAGTTCCTGTTCAGTGCTAAAGACGACGGTTCAATCAAAATAAACCTTTATAAAAAAAATTTTGAAGAAATCTTTGGTGCTGTTTGAGACCTTGTATATGAATGGATTAGGAGAGTTGTGTTTATCCGCTATATGAGTGCAGCTACTTACGAAGGTGTGCATTTATAATTTTAACACCTCCTTTATGTGCTTATATACTCCAAATGAACTGTATTTGTAAGAATAAAAAAAAATCTATGATAAAAGTAGAAATTTTCTTTAGATTTGTTATTATTACTTCCTGTATTATGAGTGGTTTTGTATACAGAGGCACGGGAAAAGAAATAAAAGTGCACGCAGGTAGCTTTGGAACTCTGTTTACGAGGACCCATAGTTCAAAATTTCAGTGGGTGATAAGGTGCTGTGGGCAGAAAGTGTTGTTTAAGAAATATGTCCAAAGGAAATAAATTTGTTATTGTAAATGGCTTCGTTGGGTTCGTGCTGAAAAGAAATAATGTCAGCATCTTTGATGTATAATGGGAATATTCGAGATAGTTGCTACCTACTTGCTAATTGAGTTTGTGTTGTAGGAATTCTGATCGTTCTGTAATAAAAGAACAGCTCTCATGTTTATAGTAGTTAAACGTATATTCTATTGAAGAGAATAAATGGGCTGTAATGGTCATTTCAGTACGATAAATTTGGTAGTAGGTAGCACTATTACGCTCACTGCAATAGGTCTCATTATAGAATCAGTTTTTATCACTTATTCTGCGACGTCATTATTGAGGCCACCTAGTGAGATACGCCATTTCAATATCATAGTCCAAGACTGCCTAACATTTGAAGTCTACTGATTAGCAGAGAAGAACGACGCCCCTTCGTGAGCATGCTCCCCCGATCTTGATGCGTCTCTTTTTGTTTTTGGATATGTCAAGACATCGTGTTGTTGATACTATATATTCAGAGGCCGAAAGGTAAGCGCGCTCGCTTTCCGTGGACGTGGTCACTGGTTCAGTTCCCACCAGGGTTCGTCGAACATACTAAGATGTTAATATCAATTACACCGAACACATTCAGATGCTCAGTGGAGGCTTTTCAGGAGTCATCTATAATGTTCCAAAGGGTAAGAAGTTCGGTTTTATGTAGATGTGATTAAGGTTAATGTAAAGTAACGATCTCCAACAAAAGATGGCAGCACTACCTCAGTATATGTCTAATGTATTTTTATTATTGCACGGAATTTCAATGCTGCTCCTAAAAGTTCAAGCCTAGAGAATTCTAACTTTCAGGGAAGAAAGTTCATAACCAATTCAAGAGTTCGATCAATGCCGATTTTTTTTTTCTTCATTGTTGAAATCGCTTGATTGTTGTTGTGAGTATCAAAATGTGTAACAATGAACAGGAAAGTGTATTTGTAGGATAAGCATTCAAATTTCGTGCAACGATAAAAATTACATTAGACATATACGTAGATAGTGCTGCCATCTTTAGTTGAGATCGTTGCTTTACATTTAACCTTAATGTAGTCAGGTACGGGGCAGACACTTGAAGTATCTCCGGTAATAAAATGTCTGAATATTTCTTCTTTAACACGTTGACTGCCATGTGCATCACCGATGATTCAAAGCAGTTTTTTTTTTTTTAAGGCCGTGTAGATCAGCCATGATACACAACAGAATGATTTTCGATAGTGGTGCCTACTCGTATGGCCCCAGAAAGTTGTACTAACTTGTTGGTTTCTGGCTTCAGCATGTTATTATCGTTAACTCTTATGAACATGTTATATATTGTTTTGCGTAATTACTGCTAACGTAATTTTGAGGGCAAATGGTATTCAAGAAATGAAGTAAATATTGTCTTTCCTTTTAATTCAAACAGTTGTTTAGATAATGACAAGCTTCAAGCTGGTGAGGAGACGAGACTGAGTGTTGGCAGACATTTTGCTGCAGTGACAATCCAGGACTTTGAATAGAATTTTGAATGATATGCAGAACAAGTTGCTTTTTGAACGCAGTGGTTTGCTTTTGTCGTCACGTGTACAGTACTAACGCGCTGACAACAGCAGTTCTATGGGTAGTTTCCTATGCCAGTTGATGCCCCTTCGCAAAGCTGAGGAATAGGAAGATATCTGGTCGGAAACGTCGATGAACCCCCATTCGTTTCTTATATGCTAGAACAGTCTCCGGTTTCATTACTGCTCCTCCACGTGTACGACCATTTTGTCCCTATGCTTGGTGCTCAGCATAAGAACTTCATTCTATTCTTTTCATTGGAGAATAAAGACTACAGAATTATTAATTTGAGCAGTTACGTCATCTTTTTAGTTCCTTCTGACCTACGTCAATTGAAATTCCTCTGCAATTTTTTTCTGATCGTTCCAGCAAGACGATTGGATCTATGATTGCGTTTTTCTGCTAGTGGTACACACACAACAATGAAGGAGGACGGAATTGCTGTGTGCATCACCCGTGGTACCAAAGTCATAATCCAGGGCCGTGTGAATCACCGCTGATTTGAAAATCACGTTTGAAAAGAGATTATTGAACTGGTGTGATTTTTTTCACTTAATGGAACCGTTAAAATTAGAAAATGGCCCGGAAGAACATTTTACTCGATATGGCTTTGGCAGTCAACGTGTTAAAAAAGACTTCCGTCTAATATTGTGTAGTGTCATGAGCAAAGTTACTGTGCAATTTATTGCTTAGCTCACTGGCGGTTCAAACAGGAACACATTAGATTACACAGATTTCATGACAATGAATTTTCTTTATATAGTGTATCTCATGGGGCCTGATACAGCCTGTAGTCAAAAATCACATTTATTTAACAGGAGGTAAGTGAATCAAAAAAAATTGAAAACATAATAGAAAAAAGTTACAATTCTAACCAAATGTTCTGAGTATAAAACAGAAAAATCACATCTGCTAGGAAAAATATCACTTTCAACATTTTTAAGGTCCATAGTATCGCTATTGTACGTTAAATTGACGTCACAGCGAAAATTGCATTTAGCACCCTTTGATAGAATTAAATTTATTTATGGCTTTTTTTTAGGTATCTTAGGCTCAGGCCCGGATAGGGTGGGGGAGAACCTCGGTAGTAGGTACCATCTCGACATTTACCTCGTGTGACTGAGGTAGAACCATGGAAAAACCTCAGTTAAAATGGGCAGTCGCTGGGTTCGTTCCCAGGCATGCTTCTCGCTTTCTATTATCGATTGATGAGACACTGATCTCATGAGATCGATTCGGTGTGTAGAGTTAAATTTTAATTATAAAAAATATAGGAATGCACAAATAGATTGTGGTGTGCCAAAACTGACTAGACTAGTAAAATGTTCCCTATAAACTCAGTTTTAAGATTAGCCTCAATTATAAATATTTTGGCCGAGCATTGAAAGAGGATACTGAAGCTATTTTGTAGGGCTCTGAGCGCACGTGGCTCAGTGGTAAAGCGTTAGCTTACCATTTGGGAGGCCGTGGGTTCAATTCTAGCAGCCAGCCATCCTGACAGGTTTTTCCTGAGACACACCAGGCAAATGTCTGGATGGTAGTACTGTACCTTCAACTTAGTCCCTGGCTGACATCTTCCCGCATCCTTTCCCAGCTTGAGCCTTAGATGCCTAAAGGCCATAAATAAAATTCAAATTAATTTCTGTAAGACATCCAGCAGGCATCTTTATTGTTGATGCTGATTCCGCGTATAACCTTCCAAAACGGTAAGAATGACCTTATCTATCGTGAAGACAGGCATTGGGTTTTGTTGTTAGTGATAACACGTTGGTACAGCAGTTTAAAATAGTTATTCCTCAGTTAGTTTGTAGACGTCAATCTTTTTATTTAACGCTTCAACACGAATTTTTCCGAAGTCATTTGTTTCTCGCAGTCGAAAAACCACCTGATTATCTCATTTTCATCGAAATCCTTACGTATGTTCTCAAGATAAAAGGAATTAGGCGTTTAATACTGTAATATTTTATGTCTTGCTCTGTTATTGGTATGTTTTGTACGCATGTATTCTTGCAACCTCTTTCGTTTGGTGTTGAATGGCGTTTTAACTACTAGCCTTAAACTAGGTTCTCGCTCATCGTGGAAAACTCTTGAATTTTTATTGTTGTAGTCCTGGATTTTGGGTATTGGTCCTGGATTATTTTTAACCTCTGGCTGAAAAGGTGGCCGAGAGGTTAGCGCGCTCGCTTTCTGTGCGCGTGGTCACTGGTTGAATTCCCGCTGGAGTCTGTTGAACGAAGTGCTTCAAAGTAGGGTTGCCAGGTGTCCCGTATTTTGAGGTGAGCGGGACGCCTTTTGTCCCATATTTAAACATTTCGCTTCTGCCCTGATTACAACTATTCATTTACCAGTTCTGCACTTCACTCGATTCTATGAAATTTAACTTCCTTAGTTGGCTTCGTCGGATGCTTCCATCAGCTTCACTGAAGAATTGTATGACGAGTAATGCCAATACATTTAAGTAACCAAAGGCTTTACATTTGAAAAATAATAATCAATTTTCTGGTTTTGAAGAAATGATAAATGCTTTGCAACTCACTGAGATTCGTTAAGCCTTTCATTTGGTAGATTTTTACAAGCTTTTCTTTAACTCTCAATGGTTGAACCGTGTCCTCAAATCTTGCAACCTTAATTTAACTCATTTCTCGCCGTCATACGATGACGAAATTTTGCACAGCGACGTAAGTTTGGTAACAATACAATATTCCATTGTTACTTTCATATATATATTTATAAGATTTTAAAATAGTGTTTTTAGTAAGTAGACCTACTTATTTATCCTAAAATAAATGCTAGACTGCAACAATATTCGTTTCAAGTGACAAAACATGAGCGATATATAGGGCAAGGAAAAAGTATGCGAACACCGAAATAACTCGGAAAAAAAAATTAAAACTTTTTAAAAACATGCTTTTCTTTAAAAAAAAAAATCCTACTAAAAAGTAAAAATTTGGAAATTACTTTTAAAGAAGTTTTATGTAAGCATGACTAAAAAGAAAAGGATGGGGCGCGCCATTTGAAGAATTTATAAAGTGATTGTATGGATGAGAGCACGCTGCATGCTTTTCTTTTTAGTCATGCTTAAATAGATTTTTTTTAAAGTAATTTTCTTAAAAGCAAAATTATTTTTTTTTACTTTCTAGTACGAATTTTTTTTTTTTTTTAAAAAAAAGCATGTTTTTAAAAAGCTGTTTTTGTTTTTTTTATGACTAATTTTCTTCCCATAAGAAAAACTATGATGTGAACTCAAAACGAGTGATTGTTTCCTATGCGGATGTTGATATATTATGTTCTGAGCTTATCTGGTTCAAACGCATTTGTTCAGACAGTTATTTCAATTCTTAAAACAAATAATGAAAGGTGACAGGAATAAGTCAGCAATTCTGATAAAATGAGAAACTCAAGTTTCACTTAATTTTGTTGATAGTTGTCAGAAATCTCATGACTTAAGGAAGATGCAGCATTACTCAGAAATGCTACAAGTTAAGTAAAGTATTATGGGTTTTAATGTTTTAAGAAATGTAAAATATAGAACGTATACAAATTTAATTATACAGTAGTTTGTTAATTGTCATAATTTATATGCTTAATTCAATAATACACTTATGAGTGTTTCCTTGAGTTATTTATTTACTTGGTGGTGTGAAAATTGCATAACCATCATGATGACATTCCTTTAGTTAACTGTCCTATCCCGTATTGACATACTAGAAACCTGGCAACCCTACTTCAAAGCCACTTTAACAAAAACTGTAGGTCCCGTCCGTATAAGCTCACCAGCTCGTTTAGGACATTAGTAATTTTTTTCTTTTTTTTAAGATGTTTTTAAACGTAAAATATCTTTCCTTTAAGATGTAGAGCAAAGACAGGACTAAAAATAAATAACTGTATGACAAGAATACTGAAGTTAGTAAATAAATAAAACAGAAGGTACATGGCGCAAGTCTTGCTTTAGAGACTCAATGAGTTGGCGAAATGATGATGGGTGTTTTGTCCAAAGGCACGTTCTAACCCGAAAGTTCCTGAACAAAGTGAACCGATGGTTTGTCATTGCCTTCCATCGGATGAAGATTACGTCCTGTTAAGGTTGTCAGGTGTCCCGTATTTTAAGGTGAGAAATACTGTCATGTTTTAACAGCATACGGTACGTCTTTTTTCTTGTATTTAAATATGTCGCTTCGGCTGTGATACATTCATCCATCAGTCAGCCTCACTGAAGCCATTGTGTGATTTCAGTGATGCTAATATTGTAAAGGCTTTTCATTTAAAAGATAATAGTGAATTTTATTGTTCTGAAGAAATGAATAATACTTTGAAATTCACTAAGATATGTTTAGGTTTTAATTGGGTTAATACCCCCCCCCCCCAAAAAAAAAAAAATATTACATTAAGCCGAACGCAGTAATCAAAACTGTGATATGAACTCAAAGTGGGTGACTTCTCTTTTGTAAAGTTAATTTAGATGGTTCAAACACATTATTATTATTACTATTACGAATCGGGTGGCCCGGGCTCAAATCCCGGCCATGACACTGGAGACTTTTCTCGCAGTGTTCCATGCCTGGGGCTCTGAGGTGCACTAAGCCTCCTATCAAATTGAATACCAGAGAGTCTTGGGATGGTAAAGGCGGTCGAGCGTGGGACTGATCACCCCATCTCACTTCGTACCGTAGGTCAAGAAAATGTGATGCGACCTCCACATCCCCTATGTGCCGTTCACGGCGCGTGCGTATCACACCTTTTTATTATTATTATTATTTTTTAATTCTTGAAAACAAATTGAAAGATGTTAGCAATAAATGTTGTGCAGCTCTAATAAAATCAGGAATTAAAATTACACTTAATTTTGATAGTTTTCAGGTATTTCATGACTTGATAAAGAAAGATGCAGCATTGCTGGCAAGGGTTAAAAAGGAAGTAAAATATTTGGGGTTTTGAGAAAGAAGAACAGAAGTAAGATAAATACAGGGTTCCCACCAACCTGAAAAAGTTAGGAAATTTATTTTTCAGGATGGGGGAGGGGGCCTGGAAAAGTAATTGAATTGATTTTCAGAAAGAGATTTTTATTACAAAGTAAAATTTAACTTTATTTTACAAACCTTGTCTCGATTTAAAAAGAATACTGTGTTTGAAGTTGTATTTCAACATTATATAGTGAAAAAGCGGGAGGTTGCAGGGTGTGTTCCCTGTAAGAAAGGAGAATGAGGAAGCTTGTGTGTCTTCTGTCTTTCTGTACGTGTCCTGTATATGATGTAGTAATTGAGGCATTAGTTGAGGGTTCTCAAAGACAAGTTCATTTAAAGATTCCAGACCAGTACCAGTGCTGTAGTTCCTGGTGATTCAACCCATCCCTAGCTAGAAATCCAAAGGAATTGATATTGGTGTAAAATTTGAGACCACATTAAGTAACTGAACTGTAAACTTTCCGTTGTGAAGGAAGAAGTCCTTGATGCTGAGATTGTATGGGCCATGAAGCTGGTATCAAATCGTGCTACGTGCAGTTTTCAAAGCGGTTTAGGTGTTATTTTTAAATTCGTGTTTAAAGAGCTATTGCTCAACAGTTCACTATGGGTCCAACTAAAGCTTCCTATGCTCACGGAATTGCGCCATACTTCGTGCTAAGTGATGATATCTTACGGAGTTCATTTTTACTAGTACAAGGGTAATTCCAAAAGTTTCCGGTCTGGCATTAAAAAAATCGTGCAAATTTTAATGAGCTATTCGTGACACGTACTACCATCTATGGACAGTATATTGTACCAGTTGCAACACTCGATCTGCATCTGTTCGTTGGAGCCCGTCGTTTGAATGGGTCGTTGCGCGATAATGCTCCAGTCCATACGGCTGTTGTCAAAAAGTGCTGTAACTTCAAGAGGGATTTCTCATCCGCATTACAGCCCAGATTTAGCCCCTAACGATTTTTACCTGTTCTCTAAACTGAAGAAAAGCCTTCGAGGAAGAAAGTTTTCGGAAGACAATGAGGTGAAAGAAGAAGTTTTGAGCAATTTTGCTGACAAAAGTTCAGTCTATTTTCTCATGGGTATACAAATGCTAAATCAAAGATGTCCAAAGTGTATTGAAGTAAATGGTAATGATATTGAAAAGTGACACTGGTAATTTCCTTCCACTATCCCTAAAAGTGAGTCAGGCCGGAAACTTTTTGAATTATCCTCGTATGTTTTGATGAGGCACTTAGCAAAATTATTCAGAAGGAACAATTGTACTTCGTGTTGATATATTGGAGAAAAGAGTGAACACGGGATATTTGATTCCGGTTTTCTGAGTCATTCTATTGCTCAGAACCTGGTCTCTTCTTTTCCATTTCACAACATGATCCAAGGTTGGATGACCCACAATGTCCCAATGTGAATTTGAGTGTTTTAGGAAGCTCAAAACAGAATTTGTTTCAGATTAAAATGATCCAGCAGTGTTCGATTTGGGCAGTCGTGGGTTTCATGTAATCCATTGGGCATTCCAGTATCGATACAAGAAGTCAGGTTGGAAGTTTAATCATTTTCGACGTAGCTTTAGAGATTACCCTGCTCGCTGAGCTGATTTTACCCACTGCACTGGAGAAACTAATAGTAATGCTTGGCTGTGAGGGCAACAGAAGGAGGTCAGGAGAAAATGTAGTTTTAAATAGTCTTTTCTTTTTACATAACTTGAACAGGGTTCCCACTCACCTGGAATAGTCAGGGAATTCAGCGTAGCACTAAAGAGTCCTGGAAAAGTCAGGGAATTTGATAGCTTATTGTTTGAAGTTCATTTAGCTATATAACGTTGCCTCTTTTGGTCGCCTTTGGTTTCCTTTGAAACTATTGGTTTAACATTGTCTTCAGAAGAGTTCTTACTACCCCTTGTTATCTCAGAAGTTCCGCTTTTACTTAATTCTATCGTCTCGATAACCATAGATTGGGATGCTAAATCTTTTGTCTTATGTCTTCTTCCGAAACTCCCCCGTACATGTTTTCTCTTATGTGTCTGTTCTTTCACACTTTTCTCCGAAGCGTTCATGGCTTCCTTTATTTCATCTATTATTTTAATTTCTACCATCAAACAATTCTCCTTTTGCTTCATTTTCTTCAACACAAAATCATTTTCGGTAATTTCTTCCTCTTTTTTAACAACTTCGTTTTCTTGTCTTCTTATTAAAAAATCAGGAGTCTTTTCGTATTGGTCCTTCATATTGCATTGGTAATTATCTTCTCTACTCTCCAATGTCTTTGTTTCTTCATTTCCTCTACTTTCATTTGTTTCTTCCTTTTCTAGACGCTCATAATTTTTATCCATTCTCTGTTGGAATAGTTCAACTACTTTCTTGGTATTCTCATCAAATACCCTTCGAAGCTTTAGGGCCTTTTCCCTACATCGATCTTCCTTTTCCTTTTCTTGTTGTATCCATCTTTCTTCTTTCTCCTCCTTTTGTCGCCTTCGTTCTTCTTTTTCCTCTTGAATTTCTTTCCTGAATTCTTGAAACATATGCTTGAGCATTTCCCTCATGGCTACGTTTTCCAAACTTGGATTTGCTGAATATGTTCTTTCCTCTTGAAAGTGGGCCCCTTGCATCCGCCCTTGACTTTCTTCATCACTTTCTGAAGAAGTTTCTTCTTGTCTCCCATGATCCAGGCCCTTACGCTTGGACGTCATTCTGTATAACGTTGCCTCTTTTGGTCACGCGTTACTTCTATATAATTTGCTCCTTGTAGCTAGCTCCGTCGTTGTCGCTGTGCGGTAGATTAATAAGATTCTTGATCAGGGTCAATGTTCTGGTTCCTGGATGAAAGGAAGACAATACCTAATGCTAAGGCGTGCCCCAAAGCTACTCCACGTAGTGGGACGTACACCTGAAGATAGAAAACCAAGCTATGATCCTGTCAGTGCTTCTCAGCAACATTCGAGGACCAAAGCCAAGCTCTCCACTACGTCTAACTATCACAAGCTAAACGAAAGGCGACAATTCAAAATATATTTATTTCAACAGAGGATTAAAAATATAAAGAATAACTCTACACCTCTCTCTACCTCTACCTCTACATGCTGTTCCCGACATCAGCTATATACATTCATAATGTGATTAGACATCTGATATACATATTAGTTTATAAGATAATAACTTGCTTATAAAATTAATTTTCTTTCTGAAACAAATAACCTTTTAAAGAAATAAAATCATCTGCTTTTGATAACATCATAAAAACAACAAATTTTCCATATACAAAAAAGTTGCTCGCTTCAATTTTACACTAGCATCTAGTGTCCTCCTCGTGAAACTTCAATTAACATATAAATAAGAATAACTACGTAATATCAGGATAGGGTCATATCAGCTACAGCAGGCATTTAATGTTAGATCGTTTTTGAAATAACTTCGAGGCTAATGTGCCAACCATGAAGCAATTTAAGAAAACAATACAGTGAAATATTTTGATGTATCTTTATTTTCATGCAACTGTGATCTTTATTTTCCCATGGAATTATGATATATATATATATACAAAATGGGGTACCTGGAAATTTCTGAGTAGTGACCTGGAAAAGTCAGGGAATTTGATCTGGCAAATGAGTGGAAACCCTATTTAATATATTTTATTTATTTTCTGGCATATATTTATAACAGTAAACTTCCAATTCTGTGTTTACATATTAAAGCATGTTTAACCTAAATTGAACTCTTTTGAAAATTAAAAATTTTCACTTTGTAAAGTCGGGGTATTCTTTAATCTAGTTCAGGTGGGAACCTTGTATAACTAGTGTATGCAAACTTAAAAATATAACAGTGTTTTTGTTAAATGCTTAAAATTCATAATTTCTGAATCATCCCTTGAGGTAACTGTCGTGATCTGCCCCGTATTGACATTCTAACAGCCTGGCAACCCTACGTCCTAACAACGGGACATAAAGTTTAAGGTGGGAGACGGACTACTGTGTGTGTCTCCCGTGAACAGGCACGTACGGTTCAAAAGGCCTCACTGCGCTGCTAGGTGTTGGATGTGAATTTGTTTCGCTGTTTGAAATCTTCGATTTTCAGTCTTTTTGTAATAAGTATAAACTCACTGTGGTGTTCTCAGTTTAACCCATCTTATAAGCTAAATGACATCGAATAACGCTCTGAAATTAGCCTGTAATTTTTCTTAATAACCCGAGCTTAGTTTGAATTCTAACAAGCAGACAAGTAGAATCAGTCGGTTAGGCGTCATGATTCAATCATCTCACGCAGTTTTTTAGTACTAGCGCAGTACTACAAACTGTGTTATTATTATGTAATTCAGTACAGGAGGAAAACGAAAGAAACAGACCAATTTGAGGAATTTAAAAACATATGCTTGAAGGCACTGGCAGTTATTTTATCTTCCCAGAAAATAAGTGCGTCCTTAGTGTACAAACTGGAGTTTTCACATACTGCCGCCATATCAAATCGGTGATTGATTACCTTTGAAATTAATTACTCTGTCATTTGTGGGTTACTTACGAACAAGACTGAAGATGCGCCTGTTCATGACTACTGCGTCGTCGTAATTAGATACATTCATCGCGGTGAGTTTCTGATTTACTGTGTCTTTTATATCTATGAGAACCTACAAAAATATATTGGAAGACAGCGAAATCCCTCCTGATAAGTGCATTTGTGACGGAGCAAGTAATATATAGGGAGAATGCAAAGGATAAAGTAGGAAAATCCCAACTATATTCATGTATTGTGCAGTACTCATGTAACCAATTCGTTCAATTGTGACCTGACGTCTTGCAGTGCCAACCATTACATATTTCGGAACCACGGGAAAATTGTTTGTCTTTCAACAATCGTTACAAGAGAATCAAGGAATGGATAATGGTAATGGAAGATTGAAAGGGATAAGGAAAATTTATTCGCTTGACTTAAAGTTAGCAATGGAGCTGAACAAAATAACTGCGACCATCAAGTTATATCAAAGCTTTGAGGACCGGGTGCAGCTTTCCGTGCAGAACGTCAACCCTGAAATGGCAACAGAAGAAGAGATCGACACTCGAAAGCTTCAGCAGACGAAGCAGTCACGCCTTCATTGAAAAGGTGGTTGCATTTCATTCTATATCAGAATGAACAGGATTCAACTCTTAAGACATGTTTTGAAGCAGAAAATCTTGATTACATCATGAAGTATGAAAATGGACTGATTGCTTTCATTTAAAAGCAGATATTTGAAATAATGAAGTCTGCTCAATGATGACATGGCGAATGGTAGAGAACACAATTAGTCGGCTGAAACAAACTCACAGGAACTTCGAGTAACTTGTTAAGCTTCCCAGATTGTCTGCAAAGTTGCGAACAAAAGGTTGCAATCACTGATATGATATCGGTGTATTAAAAAACGGAAATAGCAATTCTACGATGCATACGCCGACCATGCGCCGCTGTTATTATTGCCATTGGAACTGTTCTGCATTAACACATACAATGGTATAATGATAGCTGTAGGTAGGATTAAGGATAGGTTCTCGAAGCATGGGACACTATACTCTGACATGGCTAGTTTTGTTTCAAGAAAATCTAATCGAATAGGTGTCAGTATGTCATTTACTGCCCTTGGAACGAGTATGCGAAATTTGTCCGACAATAAATATGACAGTGTTGAAGCATCAGTTAAAAGATTTGTCAGGACAGTGGGAACACATACAACAGACCTTACCAGAGGAAATCGCCAGTATTGATTCGTTTTAGGTTACTGAGGTGGAGGCCGATGTTGATGCTGAAGCGGTGCAAATAACATCTGAAAGTGTAATATTGCTGTTCGGTAATTTTGCAAGAACTGCATGGCATGTGTGTTTCACGTTATCCAAGATTCACAACTCCCCCCACATCTTGCAACGTTGTTTTAAACAAAACGTACAGATACCTTACCAATAACCCAACTTTGTTGTGAAAGGGCCTTTTGTAGACAGAGATTAAATTCAGGGTTGGCTCAGGAGGCCTGGGACCATCCACCACTTTTATCGCGCACCATGGATATTGTGTTTCTACATCTGCCGACAATTATGCGGTAATATTTGGTCAATTATGAATCAATTAATAGGATGGGATGCACTTGTCAGGAACATCATTTCGATGAGAGCCCTCCCACCGATCGCCTTAGAATTTAATCCCTGTTCGTAGAGAAAAGGTAACAAAGAACCGCTTGTGAAGTTTGATAAGTCTAGAACATCTGAAGTCGCTTCTGTTTATGCACGTTGAGAGAAAATTGACCAGTGATTTTCATTCAGAAGCAGAACTTAAATTCTTGCGGCTCGTCACTTACGAGTGTAGTGTAATCGAAGCTGAGAACTGTGTTAAGTTACATTGTACCCAGATCTTTTGCCAACAATCTGTAGTTGCGACAATTTGCTCGTCATATGCCAAGCTGTTGCCTAATCGTAAAAGAATATCTAGGGGTCCCCCCTATCTCTCTATAGCGCCGCCGCTGATAGCCAATGCCCGGTACCTTAGTCTGGATCCAGTACGTGCCTGCCTGTGAATCGAACCCTGGAACCGGAAGTTTTGAATTAAATTTAAAACTTCTTGCAAAGTCGCATATATTTTCCGAATAGGTGTTGAGAAACAAAAGCGATGAATGGTTCAGTTGCTAATGGAAGTAAATCTGTTGTAAACGCTAATAAAATATGCTCTGTATACTGTATAGTAATCAGTTTAGTTTTGGCTGCTTTCGTTCACAGAAATCTGTTAGAAAAAAAATCTATTGTTTGTCTTGCGCTTTTTTGTATGGCCTATCCAATCTGTCTTTTTTTTTCTGGTTGAAGTGTTACCTAGGTATATATTTGATTATTTTTATATCGGAAATTTAGAATAAATGTGGATTTGTGTTTCTTTGGAAACTATACAAGAAGACTTATCATCTTATAATTGTAAATGGCGCTGCCTCGAGATATTACTAAAACACGAACCACAAGTATCACCGGAAATACTGAGCTCTGGTGAGTGTCACATGGGCCCCTAATCCTCATTGACTTAAAGAACGTTGACTAATGTAGTAGGCTTTCTGCATTATATTTATGGCCTGTAGGCAACTATGGTAGAGGCCGAGAGAGGATGTGGGAACACCAGTAACATATCAGTAACGGACGATTTGCGATTTCGAACGATGTTATCCAGCATTCCTCAATATAGCACAAACACTTTTTTCCGATATTTATCGCTGAAAAGAATGTACTGTTTTAATGAACACAATTATGTATACTTTTACAGTTTTAGAAAAAAACAACGTGGATCTTGTTTATATATCCTGTATTTATTCTATTACGCTTCTTATTTTCTGGTCTTTATTTGTGTAGTTGAAAATGTTTCTCATTTGTCTGCGACCGGATTCGAACCTGCAGTCTTGTGATTTGTTCTTTATTGTCTTAAAATAATAGTTGAGCACACAGCAAATACGTTTTAAGTAAAAACGTGTAACAGTTTCACCAACTAACAACTTGGCATCATCAGACATTCTGATGAAGCCAAGTTGTTGGTTAGTTGGTGAAACTGTTACACGTTTTTTTGTTTTTACATAAAACATATTTGCTGTGCTGTTATTATTTTATTTTGTTTTTAAGTACATAAAAGCAAAGCTTTGATATGGAACACATAATATATTTATTGTTTTATTCACTTTGCCACGGATCCATCCATACATCAATTATTCATTTCGTTAACTCAGACATGGAATGTGGTGATATTGAAAGTTGTTTTTTTAAAACAGAATTACTTTAACGAGTTACTTCCGGAGAAACAATGTGTTTAGTTATTTCGGAAAGAAAACAAAAGCATGTTTCAGGAACTGAAAAAAAAGGGGGGAGGAAATGCGTTCCACCCTTCTCTCCGACTTTATACGTAGAACAATGTCCAAATTGTAACACAGATTCTGTAATCATTCAATGACGGAAATAAACCGTAATAAATGAAAAGAGATTAAGACGACGTAGAGCTACAACATTAGTCAATGGTGGTTTCAAGTTTATTAAGAAATGTACGGTTTCGTATCGATAACAGAATAAGCATAAACCAATTTCACTGTAAAAATTTTGTATTTTTAAATAATGAAATACAAGGTGCAAATTTTAAATTTCTACATGTGATTCACTCATAATTTTGAGCAAAAATGTGTTAAGGAAATACTGTATAAGTACAAACACTTTTACATTTTAAAAATCGTTATAAAAAAAAGTGTCAAAAATTGTAATTTCTAGAATAACTTCATAAAACGAGATAAATCAACTACAGTATTAATCTGAACAACATGTGTGAGCAATACTATTAGTATGTAAAAAATCTTCATCTCCAAAGCAGTGTAAAATGTCAGTTCGAAAATAAAATAATACAAAACTTTTTTTTTTTTTTCAACTACAATAAATAGCATATCTTTTAACAATTGGGATTATTTTCTAACGATCATCACTAATACATTGTGAAATAAAATTTCGCACTTAAGGTTGCCATCCATTATTACTAATGTCTCTTTGTAACTAATCATTGAATGGGTCAAAGGAGGCTACAAGTGGTGTTTATAAGATTTTGAGTACAGATACTACCCCACCAAGATCTAAATAGACGTGGCGAGTTTTGAAACAACCGATGAACCATACCGAAACAATAAACAAGGGCAGATGTGTTGCTACTCTTTGCGTCACACTTGAAATTTTAGGACCAATATATTAAAAATTACATTATAATTGCAATATATTGATTAGTAAGAAGTTGTATTTATTGTCGTTGTAAACCAGATATTGTAATAAGACTCGAGTAAGAAGTGAAAAAACTTTAATAAAAAAGCATGTTCATGCCAGTTCCCCTCCCCATCTCTTACATCTCGTTAAACAGTTTTATAGCTTTTAGCTTGATGTATTCTAGCAAGGTCTTTTACCAGGTATTTCGCAAGGATTTTCAGTTTTGGGGGTGTAAAATCAAAATTGGGATTGTGTAAGACGAGTCTTGTACGATTTTCATCGATTTCTGACCATAAAAATTTCGAAGTTGGGGGTGTCCTTGAGAATTTGGGGGGCGACAGCTCTCACATGTATAAAAATACACTACTTTTATCCAGCCCTCATGGGTTTGTCTAGGTTTTCTCTTTTCAGTCACATCAGGCGAGTGCCGGAATTGTAACTTCGTAAGACACCCTGGTCAACTACCGCGCCTCACTTTCTCCCCTCCTCTATCCCGGCGAGGGAAACAAAGTTAGTCTTCACTTACAGAATAAAACACGGGAAATAGTTACTAAGAGTACAACAGCAGTAGTGAACAGAATAGTCTGAATAAACGCTAATGATTAATAACACACACGTGAGAGCAATTTTGTTCTATACTGTCTTCTCAAATACAACGACATTTAACCTTGAACAAGTACCTTTGCTTTCCGCCCCAGCGATTCCCTGTCGCTAACACATGCTGTTAAACCACTAAATGATATTTCGTCCCTCCCACAATTGCTAGTAGAAAGTAGTAGTAAGCTTCGAGAATGAGAAAATAGTATTCTCACACAAATGCAAGTTTTAATACTTTCCAGAGTACACCTTTGGTAACACTGCGTATGTCCTTGAAAAGAAAGTCAAAATAAACACTAGCGCCCTCAGTTACGGGTCTATTAAGATCTTGGTCGTGTAATACTTGAAAGAGTTTCATTTTTTATTACCTTCGTAGTAGAAAATATCAAACTTATCTTTGTATAATGGAATGTAGTGTAGTGGTATTTCTAATCTATATAATGAGGTAATTTCTTACATTAAAAAACAAAAAAATAGAGGTTTTAAAATCACTTGTACTACCCTATTAGCAAGAGCATTCACACACATTTTACTTGTGCGTTTAGATTTTGTGCACTTGCAATCTTATAAACTTGAGAAAACGCTATTCAAGTGTCAAGTAGATGTACCACCCTCCACTAGCTCGCGATAAAATGCAATTTTCACTTTAGTCGGTGTCAATCAATGCATTGAGAACCTCCATCAATGAGAAATCTAGACCACCCAGTTTCGTTATTTGCTTAAAGATCGCGGTCAATAATAGATCGGTTTGCCACACGATTTCGAGTCCTGTTCATGTCAGCCATTACACATTCAATACCCACATGCTAAACATGGATTTTGGAGAACTTTTGTTGTGTCATTCGAATGCCCTTCATTGTGTTTTCCGTGCTAATTTTAACTGCCAAAATGAATTTTTGGAGGAAGCTGAGAATTTCTAGTTTTCAACAAATTATGCGATAAAAACTTTGCATAAGTGGTGCTGAATTCACCACTGAAAGCTTAATCTGATCATAATTGTCAAAAACTGACTTAAAATATGAGTGGTCTAAGAGTTTGAATTTGAATATTTTATTTAAGACCTTTAGGCAACTTTGGCTCAGGCCGAATAGATGATGTTCAAAGAATTGGTGGAATGAAGAAAATGGGAGGAAACGGGAGAACTTCCAGAAAACCCACGCACACGGTGTTTGCCCTCCACAAAGCCCACATGGCACGAGCATGGTTGAACTAGTGACCCCACGCACCAGAGGTGAGCGCTCTACCATTGAGCCACCGCGGTTGAGTTTGAGGAACTCTCTGACGTAGAGAGACCGGAGGCGACTAGCTGAAGCCCCAGATAACTACCGTCTTAAAAAAGCGTAGCACTTCATAGCGAAAGTGTACTAAATTAAATTTGTAAAGTCTACCTTTCCTTGGGGTTAATGTGCAGTTTGAACCATGAGTCTGTATACGTGATCACGGATTCGAGTTCCGTACGGGTCCATTAAATGGATTGGTTCGGAACCCACGTTATCAAACACTCACCGGTTCGTTTATGACGTTAATAACAATCAACCCAACCATGAAATGGAACTGATGAGGACATGCTTATATAACGAATCGCTTTCTGAAGTTTTTTTTAGATCACACAATTTATCTTGTGAGTGCTCATCAGAATACAATTTTGAACGGTTTCAAGACCATCTGGGCCAAATTGTAAGACTGTCGCAAATCTATTGTAAAGTTTGGGAATGCGTAACGGTATTTTTAGAACTCGCTTGGTCAGCTTTAATTGGCACATTATACGCAATAGTTTAACGAATTTCGAATTACACCAACATTTCCAAAATCTGTGTGTGACACCCGTGCTCGTTCCCTTGTGAATGGCTGTTTCCCCTCAGTCTCACTAGGTGAAATACCAGAATTGTGTGTTTGAATTAAGGAGAAGGTCCAGAGTAAGAGTTATAATACGGACTGGCTGTAGCATCAAATGCAGTACAGACAATAAGTATTTAAAATGTTATTTACTTTGCGCCTAACACCTAATTCACACTGTACAGAAAAGTAGTCTTTCATTGAAAGAACACAATAACAATAATGAATGTAACCTTCTAAAATCGTACATAAAAACAGGTACAACAATTCATTGTCATTTTTTATAAACTTTTCTATCAACAAACATCACAACACTATGGATCATTCATTCTTTTATAATACACAACTGATTGATAACGTGAATAAGTTAAACTCGTAGGATCAATGTTGCCAAGTTCTTAGTATCAACGGCGGAAGATACCATCATCTCCACACTGGTTCATAAAGGACAACCACCACACATGTTACAAGTAACAGAAGAGGTGATGTTATCTCCGAGCCTCCGTTGAAGGAGTCCACGACGTGGATCTTCCAACCCATGTTCTGATGAGTAAAACTGTTGTAGTAAACCACGTCGGGCCATGAAGAATTTGGAGTTACTTCTAAATTGCCTGGATCACCTGTAATATTAAATGTTAATAGTATTACAAAATAGGTAAACATATACATACAATAGGTGAAATTTTATTACAGAGGAAAGGAATTGTCCTTACGTAGTTTCTTGACGAAGTTGCGTGCACAACTTCACAATGAAGTCACTATATATTTCGGCTAGTAGTCATCCTCAGGACACGAGAGAGAAAATGTTCACTAAACATACGAGTGGACAGTTGGAAGAAATAGAAGAAAAATGGCGGACATCCACATCAAAAATGATTAACGTTCTGCGCGTGCGCAAGTACTGATGGTAGGTGGGTTTTGTGATAAAGGTGTTTTGTGATGAAAATTGAGCTGGATACAATAAATAATATTAAGGCTCAATCAAGGGGGGTTTTCCCGCCTTTTTAGTTTTACATCAATTATTCAGAATCCCGTACAGGTACACAAAATTTAACTTTCACAGACCAAAGTTCGTTTCGTACTTCAATAATGAGTCCAATTAACTTTAAGGAAATGCTAGTAATAACTTCAGGATTGTGTGCAGACACTTTTGGGATATTATTCTGTCCCAAAAGTGTCTGCACACAATCCTGAAGTTACTAGTAGGATTTTTTAAAACTAATTGTACTCATTATTGAAGTACGAAACGAACTTTGGTCCGTGAAAGTTAAATTTTGTTTACCTGCACTGAATTTTAAATAACTGACGTAAAACGAAAAAGGCGGGAAAAATCCCTTGGATTGAGCCTTAATAATTAAAACCGGGAGTCAGTAAGAAAACGTAGTGACTTCTTATAGTGAACAATTTACACTATTTTAAATAAACATGCCGTTTCGATCTGAACTAAGACCGTTATCAAAAATTGAAACACACAAGAAGCTACAAAGGAAAAAAAAAATAGGAAAGAAGCATAATATAACAAATATCAAAACATAGTTTAAATGTGGAGTCAGTTATTCAATCCTGACTACACAATAAAAGGTTTAATAACTGACTACACATTTAAATCATGTTCTGATTCCTACGTTAAACAGAGTGGCTCAAAAGAACGGGAAATTTTCAATTGTGTCCTGGCAACACTACCTAGCACGGCATACAACACGTTGCTCGCAACACATTGGCATTTAGTAACATGGATCAGTGGAGTTGTGTGCCGCGTGTCCTGTTCCTGGGGACAGTTATGTACTCATTGTATCTTACAGAATGTTTATTGTTTGAACACGATTTAAATCTACATGTGTGCATTGATTTCAACTAGATTTTGCATACCCGTTTCTGACTCAATTTCAAGGCGCATCGAATGGTCTAATCGCCGTGTTTCTATCATCTGCCGTTGCCGAGATAGCTATGTCGCTTACTCGGGGGTAATTAGACTTATTGAGGGCAAGAATGTCGTATGTAGCATTTAGTCGTTTGTTTTTACGGTTTAAACGTTTCAAAAGAAACGGAAAAACTGACTTGTAGTAACGATTATTTCAAAGACCAAGTTCTCTTCGTGTTAGGAGCAAATAAAAATCATCAAAAAATTCAGTTTTTCAGCTCTCCTGTAAAATTTTCAAAATGTCGTTTACTGCGTTAATGCCGGAAAGGGACGACATGTTCCTTGGATCCAGGCGCAGGAACTTGAGGTATTTTAGGTCACCGGAAGTGACTGTGCCGCAATCTAATTAATAAAAAGTGCACATATTATTGTATGGGGTACAAATTGTATGTAATCGTACGAAAATTATTTTCCTTTTTAGATACATATGTTCTCTAGTAAGAGTTTCACACTTTGTTCTCACCTCCGTGATTTATTACAACATGAATTTATTTGAAAGATAATGTTTAGCTAGTTCGGATACAAGTGTATTTCATCGAAGCTATGGTCTGTAAGAATTATGCCGAAATGTCTTTATATTTTCGAAAAAATCAAGTCCAAAATTCGCCTTTTGCGGAGAATCACCCACACATAGTATGTGTGACTGTGTGGCAGAAGCTTCCTGTTGCCGATATCTAAGAACAGCTTCGTTCGTATGAAAATGAACTCAGTATCAAATTGGTCCCGGTTTCCACTCTGTCCATTCCTCTATGCTAAAATTAAAATTAAATCATCACAAATTTCGAAAAAGAAACGTCCATTTGTAAGCCATTCTATTTACATGAATTCTACGGTTCCAAAATTTTAATTATGAATTAACACACCACCAGTAAGTCTGTACCTGACAAATCATATCTTAAAAAAATTATCTACTTGTCTCAGCAAGAGCATAAATATGGCGGTTCACGGTAAATTGCTAATACATAGGCTTAGAAATCTGATGGATCACTTGCAAAAAATTTAAATACTCGTGTGAAGGTTTAAACCATGATATACTTAAATACTTTACGGCTTAGGGAACTCGCAAGTTCATCGCCGCAGTAACAAATGTTCTCTATAGGATTCTATCCTGAGCAAGATCAAACCAGTTTCCATCACAAACACCTACTTCTCGAAGATCCATACTATAATTATTGTAAAAGATTAACTTTTAGTCCTATCAACGATGTAAATATGGCCGTTTATTGATAATTGCCAATATATCGTCTTCAAAATCTCAGATAGTTCACCTGGAAAAAATTCACTTTTAGTCCATTTTATTTATATGAAGGCATAAATTCTACGGCTCCAAATTTCTAATGTGTATTAATTCTATTAAAATATCACCAAATGGTGTGCACATAGAAAATCATGTCACGGAAAATGACCTCTTCCCTCAGCAAAGGGGTAAACATGGCTGCTTATTAACAGTTGCCAATATATGAGGTTAAAAATCTACTGGCAACACTTAACTACATTTTCCACATGGGTTCTACAAATGTATATCATATACTACATAATAATACAGACACCGCTTACCTATTTTCGTCTGCGTTAAAATTAATGGGTTTTTGCTTAAGAGCACGTGATTTTTGGACCCTGTCTTTTGGTGGCTACTACTGGAGAGAACCAGTGACTGAAAGTAGTAGCCAGAGCCACCTAGCGGCAGGGTTCAAAATCACGTGCTCCTTAGCGTAGACGAAAATAGGTAGGTGGTATAAGCCTGTCTTTTTATTTAGTCTCTGCTTATATCCTCCAAACTCATCTAGCGAATTTTAAGAGTCTGCAGTACCCTTCGATACCACCTTAACTTCCATTCTACCCGATAATGCAGACTTCTAGCATTACGAAATCAATAGCAGTGTATATCATATTAATTCATGTGATTATTATTGGGAAGATTTACTGCTTAAAACTTTCAGATGTGTCACCTGGCAACTTTTTATAACTTTGTGCCAAGAACGTCTTAAATATTCCATACTTAGTGTCGAGAACTTATTGCTAAAACGTATGCTACAAGCTTACAGTTGTGTACTCATTCAGCAATACGTTGTCTTGTTATGACTATTAATAAAGTCTAAAAGCTGACACTTTTACACCAAGGATGGTATGTTTAAGACATTACGAAGAGTTAAAGATTTTTTTCCAGTCGATACATCTGAGATTGTAAAGCAACTTGGAATAAGCGGTCGTGTTGTGACTTCATTAGTAAAGCCGAAAAATTGAATAATTTTACATACTTATTTGGCATCAAATTTCAGAATTTTTTTTCACCTGAAACATCTGACCATATAATAAAATAAGTAGCCATAGAAAGGGGGTAATTTTCTAAGGGTTAATTTGTTATTGTTTATACATAATAAAAATTTCGAGCCTTCGAATTCATGCGTTCATATAAACTTTTTTTAAGGTAATTTTCAGGTTTAATTTCAACAGGTAGGGATTGTCAGAGCGAATAGGGACAATAAATAAAAAGAGGAGTGACTTTCTGATTTTCTATCGTAGACGAATAAAAATAATTGACCATCGTTAGATGGAAGTGTGGAGAATTTATACATTTGGAATGTAATGATGATGATGATTATTATAACACTACAGGGTGCCGCAAAAATCCCGATACTGTTACAAGCACTTACAAATCAGAAACGATATGATCTTTTGGAAATTGTGCTGCAAGTTTTTATTTGTTCTTTCAATACGCCTCAACATATACTCATTTGGTTGCACTCAGAATGTCAGGGCGATACTCCATTTCAGCCCATCCATGCTCCAGCATAGTAACAGAAAGGGCCCATTGCAAAGACGGAGTTTAGTCTTAGTCTATGTTAGGCTTAGGCTCAAACATCAATTTTCAAATGCACCAGCTTAGCCTAAACCATGGTTTAGCTTAGGTCTACGTCTTTGCAATCGGTGTGAAACAGTCTGGATTTGGCCATTATTATTGTTCGAACGGTAGAAAGATCTCTCAAAGGAGTTTGGTATACACAATCCTTAACCCCCTCTCCTCTACAGCAAAAAATACAACGGAGTGATATCAGTATATCCAGAAATCCGAAAATGTCCAGAACATCAGGGAACTAATACGGGGCGCACCATCATCAATTTCGGCTCGATGTACTCACTTTTGAGCGCTACGTTGAAATCCAGCTTGCCCATTGTCAACAGTCGCTTGGAACACACCTAGTCATCCACTTCGGCGCAAGTCGTGAACAGGCTTTCGTTCAGAAAATTTGCCCTCGGGGGGGGGGGGAGCATTTCAGAGAACCGGGAGGGCGTTACTTGTACAATTAGCATTACAATAGTAGAATAAATAGTAAACTACAATTTTACCCAGGGGAGGGGGGGGAGGGCGGTACATTCCCTTCGCACCCTCGGAGAGGTGCCTGAAAGAAGCACTGGTCGTGAACAGCACAAAGTTGTGTACCCACCGTAGTATGCTGCTTTTGAAAGAAGGATCTCATCCGTATTGTCGGCGAAAATTGTCGTTGAACGGTAATTGGTGGCTTCGACTCTGTATACCACCACACTCATCGGCCCTTCTGCTGTGTAGTCGACATTTTTAATACAAATACAACGTACAACAGTAATCAAACATAAACTTTCAGAATTGCTCAAACATCAAAAATCTATACATGACACATGGCAGAGATCTAAATCAATTTGCAACAGACAGCATTCTTCTGTGTCACATGTGTTTGCAATGGTACCGGGACACCCGCTAATAATAATAATACCTTTTTCACAAGTGTATTTCAGTGACCGGTTGAACTTCTTAAAGGATATGAAGTCGTCATCCAGCCTCCGATCCGTGCCTTCATGTCTCGAGATGCAAAGTGGTCCAGCTGAAATAAAAATATATAGATAAAGAATTCAGAACAACACAAAACGGTTAGTCTATTCTGTGTAGAAAAAGAAAAAATCCACTTTAATGTACCAGCAACTGTAATTCTACGATGTCTTAATATACTAGAAATGGAAAAATTTCGTTAACTTCATCTGCGTAGAAGTTACAATGTTGAGGTCTTGTATCCATAACTTCATTAAAATACGCTGACATGGCTCATACACTTCACGTTATTACAAAAAACACACAGTAAACCTAGCAATTTCAGTGTTTTATCAATACTTTCGTAAGACAACTATAAGACGCTACCGTTATCGCTGTACGTACAACTAAAATTTTATTATACTGTATCTGTTTTTAATTATTCCTAGATTAAGATAGTTGTTGTTTCCAAATAATATTCCAATGTACTATGGCTTTCAGGTTGTAACTGAGATTATGATCAATAAATAAATAAATAAAAATAACGTCGATGAATCTAAGGGTATTAGCCTGAAAAATTTTAGGCCTTGATTCGATTACTCTGGGAAGTAAAGAAGAAAGTTTCTGTATGTCTCGATATAAATTATTCCTTATTTGATGGAAGCTTCCGTAGTCTGAAAACATTGTTTTCTCTCCAGGAAAATCCTGTGTATATTATTATCTAGGTGAATCGAATGTGATTCAGAGTATACCAGTTATGTAACACCAAATCTACTTTTCTGTAGGACGGGGGTCACATATTCATAGAATTCAGTTGCTTCAAATGCCACCGTTTCCTCGAGCAATGACAATTCTGTAATTGATGAGTTACAGTCAGTAATGAATCAGAATGAGTTTTGTATTAGGTCGAGGAGTTTCCATTGCTTAGCACATTGACAAGGTTATTAGTAATACTAACACTACATTTAGCAATATAGATCACGTACACAGTAATTCCGCATAGTACCACCATTTATTCTACTGAAAGACCACACATGGTTTCATATATTGCATATTTAACCAATTTATAATAATCAGACAAATACATTCTTCGAAATTACAGTAACTAAGCAATCATCTGTAATTATATATATATATATATATATGTCACTAACACAAAGGAAAGCCGGCAAGGCAATGAACATAAACACTAATATATAAAGAGTACTTGCGATATTTCGGTATTAATACTGTAGACTTGCCGTAAAGGAGGAGAGACGCACACACGTGGATAAAACAAAGGACCAGCACCTCAACACGCCGTATGTGGGAGAATGCCTTTATTCATGGTTTGAGCGCGAAAATAAAATCTGGCCTTAACCTTCAATGCTCCCCTTTTCCTCTGCATTTTCAACACATTTCCCTCCACGATCCCACCCTGTACTTACACGCTATACAGTTATTATTATTTCAAGTTCCGGATATCGACGCGCTACGGCAGTCAGTTGTTCTCCAGTTTTTGATGCTCTGTCCGCTACGTGTCGCCACTCTCTTCCAACTTGTACTTAGTGAACACGTGAACTTCGCTGTCTTCCTCTCTACTTGAAAAAGTGTGAATACACGAAATATAGTGACTTTTGTGTGTACATGTGAATATGTGTGATCTAGAGCGTTAGTAAGCTGTAAGTAATCCTTTTTTCTCCTTCATTTGTCTAAAATTTACCTTAAATTGCCTTCCCGGCTTTCCTTTGTACTAGTTATATATATAAGATGGTAAAAAAGGTAGAATGAAAAGGAACTTAAATGTTAGAATGCCAAGACAGGAGTACAGGACTTTACAATCACAAAAGAAAAGCGGTTTTCACATGGTAGGAGAAAATGGACAGGCGCGGGACTTGTGTTAAGGATACGTCATTTTGCCGACTGATGCTGGGTAACAGTGTGGCCAGATTATGGAGGCAGGAAACTGACTAGAAACAATGAATCGGAGAAAACACCAAATGGAGAAGAAAGTATGAAGGTTACTAGGAGCAGGTGAGGGGCTTCCTAAAGGAATAAGACGATAAAGAATCAGAGGGGAAAGGGGAAAAAATTAACAATAAAAATAGTGAAGATGAAGGGGAAAGGGAGAACAAAGAAACAATATTGAAAAATATAATAAAAGTGCATTTAGAGATGGAACAAAGAAGAGAAAGGAAGAAGAAGATGAATACACTGCGCTGCAGGGAGTTACAGGCAGTTGAGGCCGGGCTTATGCTTGGCGGAAAGGATAGAGATCTCCCATCTCTTTCGAACTGTGGCAGGTGAGTCAGGGTTCAGGATTTTCAGGATGCTGGCTCGAAAGGTTTCGTCAAAGGTGCAACCGTGATAAAAAGTGTGCTCAGATATGGGGAGGAGCGGAAGTTGTGATTTGGAAGCGTAGCGATGGTTCTTGATGCGGATTGTTAGAGGAGTTTGGGTTTTGCCAACGTAGAAAGCGGAACATAGGTCACAGAGTAGGAAATAAATGAGGTTGGAAGATATGTAACTGCCGGAGTATCAGAAAGAGTACGTCTTGTGAGTGGCAGATGTACGAAGGTCAGACTGGGATCAAAGATAGGACATGTTCTGCAGCGGGATCTACTGCACTTGCCAGGTTTGGGGCGAGGGGGAGGGATTGCTCCAGTTTTGGTGAGAATCGCGTTGAGATCCGGAGGTCTGCGGTAGACTATTTTAGGGCACAAGGGAAGAAAACTTTCAGTTTCAGGTGACACAGTGAGTATGAGGTGCGCCAGTTTGAGGAGCTTTTGTAGGAACCGAGGCTGGGTGGTACTGGGTGAGAAGATTGGGAGCGGAGGGAGCGTCACGGGGAGGTCGGTTGGAGTTAAAATGATTTTTGGCACAGTCCAGTGGTTTACGGATGAGGTGTTTGGAATATCCACGGTCAGCGAGAGCTGAGGAGAGGGTACTGAAATAATTTGGGAGAAGGCCATCAGAGGAACAGATGCGAGATCTTCGGACAGCAAGAGCGTATGGAAGAGAGCGTTTGGTATGGTATGGATAGGAGCTGTTGAAATGGAGATATTCCATACTGTTGGTAGGTTTGATGTGAACGATCTCCATTTCAGCAGCTCCCAGCCAGTCCCTTTTGCCAACCATGAGCCCGGCCTCAACTGCCTGTAACTCTCTGCAGCGCAGTGTCTTCTTCTTCTTCTTCCATTCTCTTCTTTATTCCGTCTCTAGTTGCACTTTTATTCTATTTTTCAATATTGTTTCTCTGTTCTCCCTTTCCCCTTCATCTTCATTACTTTTGTTATTATTTATTTTTACTATTGCCTCCTCCTTTTATCCTCTTATTTCTTTAGGAAGCCCCTTACCTACTCCTAGTAACCTCTGCACTTTCTTCATTTGGTGTTTTTCTCCTGCACATGTAGTCATTTTCTCGCCTCCATAACCTGGCCATACTGTTGCCCAGCATCTGTTAGTGACATGACGTCTTAGCCCAAGTCCCGAACCAGTCCGCTCTGTCCTTTTTCTTTCCTACCATGTGAAAACACTTTGGCGAAATGTTGCCGCTTTTTTTTTATTGTGTTTTTGAAGTTTTTGTACTCCTGCCTCAGCATTCTACTATGTAAATATCCTTCACGAATACAATAGAAAAGCGGCAACGTTCCGCAAAAGCGTTTTCAAATGGTAAGAAAGAAAAAGGACAGAGCGGGCTAATACACTATGTTCCAATAATACCGTATTTACTCGAATATAATCTCCCCCTAAAAAGATTGGGTCGGTTTTGACAATCCGTTTATTATGTGAATATAACCACCTGGATCTCTATCTATAGGATCACTACATAAAATTCATCCATGGCTCGTCATTGATTGCAAAACCAGTGAATTCATAGAAGTATCTATCCAGATAGAGTAGTACCTCTATCCATTATGTATATTTCAGTGTCGTGGGAGGTTTGGAGCCCGAGCCTTCCACTCTATTTCTACCATTTGTCCGAAAATGGATTATGCGATTATAAGAGCCCTTCAAGAATTTAAGCCCTACATTTTGAAAAAAAGATAAAAAGAAGGGGCCCTTATATTCGAGTAAACATGGTATTCATTTACAGCGTTTTTTAATTCAGTAATTCCAAGTTTTAATCAAATACAATAATATCCTTTAATTATATACGGAGTTATATCGATATATCGCATGTATTTGCTGCCTCTCAGACTTTTCACACAAAATTTCACAATCCTTGTTTCCTCATGGCGATTTTTATTTTTGTAAACATTGTAACAAGTCTTCAAATCATCTAAATATTCAATACAGTCTAAGGCAACAATACAGCCTAAGGCAATGATTCTCAAACACGTGTGCCACGACAGAGATTGTGATTCCGCTGGCAAAAGTAAATCAAATAATTTCACCCAATATTTATTTTGAAAAAAAAAAAATGAACGAGGGAAGTTACGTGCCTCCAAGAACGACTTACTAGCCGTTCTTGTCATGTCATCTGATGGACCCGAGTGAAATACGGCCTAAGATGTGCTGACCTCGGTAGTCATGTGAACGAGGTTGTTTGGCCGCTACCAAAGTTTTACAGCCGAAGGTGTTAAATTAACCAAATTTCTAACACAGCAAAACAACCAAGGAAAAAACACCTCATCTCTCTTGTTACTGTTTAAAATAGCAGAGTTGCCAATACACAAACAAACTCATGTTGACCAGCAATCGCAAAATATTCTTATTTTTTTCAATTTATGATAATCTTCTTAATCTTAATGATGAATGCAAACTCAGAACAAGCACATCGGATGATATAATATTTGTTGTAGAAACCAACCTTTAACGAATCACTAAGCAACTTAACAATTCGTTAAAGTAACAAAGATTGGTAAAACCCAGCAAAGCTCTTATACATACCAGTTGTAGGCCGTGGCTGTCCTCTTCGCGTGAATTCAACTCCTGCCAACACCCTCACTTGTTTCTGAGCAGCCTCCGTTAGGCGATCGAACCCTCCGTGTGGTTCGTCAGTGATGATAAGAGGGTGGTAGGTGTCAGCACTGTGCGGATTGTTGCCTCCGTGCACCTTAAATGCATAGGTCAAGCCACGTTGCATGTATACTTCAGGAATAAGGAGACCATTCATATACCATGCTAGACCGCTTGACGTCATTCCTATAAAAAATAAAATAAAGAGTGTAAAACAAGAGCAAAATTCGAACTAAAAGGCTATGGATTGGTCAAACAATTACGTCTGTTACTTGTTATGGTCAGCTTGTTTCTTGGTGTTATGAGGATTGCATGACCATCAGGATAATAAAGTTCTTGTCATTAAATCTGTAAAACTGTCAAGTTTGTGATACGTAGATATTTTATGTTGATAGCGAAGTGGTTGTTCTAATAAACGAAGTGTTGTAATATAGTCACTGTTTCCTCATTGTTTTGTACAGCGATACTTCATATTTGTTACAATTTATTATCGCAAGGTTTTCTCTTAGTCATTATTTCCTTACAAAACATTATAGTTACATACTGTAGCATATACTCAACGAATGTGGTCTGGTGCCAAATTATATTCTGGTTCTAATACACAATTCAAAGCATTGAACTGGCATTAATTAAATTCATGATATGCTATTACAATGCAACAGAAATCTTGGTCCAAGATTATTTGTAAATGAAATATCACTGTCTGTTGAACAAACTTAATCTGACCAACCAAAATTTTGATAGAAATTCGTCATGTTCTTTTTTATATGAATGACTATCTTTCTCTTTTTTATATATATGCAATTGTATTTTATTCTTATAATAAATAAATAATAATAATAACCACCGGCGTTACAGCCCGATAGGTCCTGAGCCTACCCCAACGTCATCTACCCTCGCTTGATGGAACAGCATCCAACTTAGTGACGGCTGTGTGGTCAGCACTGCGCGCCACCTAGCCACGAACAGGCGTATTATTATATAGGGGCTTTCTAGACCGAAAATAATAATAAATAACCTTTTTATATTAGGTGGGTAAATTAGGCAATTGACTGAAAATGGAATGGGAATTTTAATTCTGTATTGAGTTGTCAGCTGAACAGAGTAACGTTTCTTCGTCTAAGAATGGAACCATTGTTAATAATTGTAGGGTACAAATGTCACAAGAAACCATGGTAATATGCTATATCTTGAACTGTAAATATTGTATTGGAAGAAAAACGTCATAAAATTATGGAAGCTAACAATAAAAGACAAAATTAATAACGAACAGATCAATAAACATAACAATGAGAACAAAATCACAACAAAACAAGAGGATAATATTTGGAATGAAGATGACGAGTGAAACACAAACAACTCCTCGTTAAGGAATAAGAAATGCACAAAATACAAAAAAAAATCGAACTCAGTATAAACTATCAAGATCCTGTGGTCTAATGAGTACGATAGTGGACTCCGAAATGACACTGGGGAGGTGAGCAGGTTCGAGTCCTACTGTCGGGCATACCGACCGAGATTTTCTACGGTTTCCTTCAGTTTCACCCGGCGAATGCTGATGTGGTACCTAGACGAAGGCCCTTGTTGCTATATTCTCTTCATTGGTCCCGAAAGAATACTCACCAAGATAATGTCATTTCTCAGTATAAGAAGGAACTAGGCCTTAACGGATATAAATGAAAAATAAATTATAAAACAAGCTTGAACAATTCAGAATTTAAGATACAGTTGAAATAAATTGAGACACCTTTAAACATTTATTTTAATAATAATTTTAATTTAATTTAAAGTAATAATAATCTAAATAACATTTAAATTCATAATAATAAGTTTATCAAAACTAAATCAAAGTCAAAATGTTATTAAAAATCCATCTAAAAAGTCTCTTATCCGCATATTTAGACAACTTTTAGGTGCTCCTAAGTATTAGTAACCAAGTATTTCCAGTGAAGGGATTAAGCTTTTCAGAAATGTGTAACTATATTTAAGAGTAAAAGTGTAGTTCTACGAAAAATAGTGGTGGAATATTTTTATAGCACTGTTCTAACATGTTCATCATTATTAAGTTACTTGTCCTTCATGAGAATTTATAAAGTTCTCAAATTAAGACCCGCGTTACCTGTTAATCCTTGATATCCACGCTTTCCTCCAGATGGACCCAGTGTTGCAGTAAACGTTCTAACTGTTTTATCATAGATGACACTTCTTTGCCACGGCTCTCTGTAAGAGTAAGCGGTTTAATGTTATATCTAAGCTTAGAAAATAAAGCACAAATTCTTGAAAAGATTCCAGATTTATAGTCTAATAAGAAATCATTTAGCTACCAAAAAAAAAAAAAAACTTATATTTTTACATTCTTTTCTTTAGTTCAAAATTATTCGTGGTGTCCTCAAATCTTGTAACGTTAATTTAATACATTTCCCGACGTCATACAATGATGAAATTTTGCACAGTGACGTAAGTCGGGTGACAACATAATATTTTATTGTTACTTTCATATATTTCTGTATATATTTACATATTTTAAAAGAATTTTTTTTTCTTTAATATGGACTTTTTTTTATCCTAAAATAAATACTAGACTGCAATGAACTGGCGTTTGACTAGTTGCAAAACACTTTAAGATTTGAGTTACAAAACATTAGCTTGAGAAAAAGTATCCGAACACCGAAATAACTCATAAAAAATAATAAAAACTTTTTAAAGACATACTTTTCTTAAACAATTCGTACTAAAAAGTAAAAGAAAAAATAATTTTGTCTAGTCATGACTAAAAAGAAAAGCATGGGGCACGCTAATTCACGAATTTATAAAGTGACGGTATATGAGAAAGTGCCCCTTTTTAGTCATGCATAAACATTTTTTTTTTAAGTACGAATTATTTTTAAAAAAATGTGTCTTTAGAAAGTTTTTTTATCTTATATATATAACTAGTACAAAGGAAAGCCGGGAAGGCAATTTAAGGTAAATTTAAGACAAATGAAGGAGAAAAAAGGATAATACTTTCAGCTTACTTTCGCATTAGATCACACATATTCACATGTACACACAAAAAAGTCACTATATTTCGTGTATTCACACTTTTTCAAGTAGAGAGGAAGAGAGCGAAGTTCACGTGCTCACAAAGTACAAGTTTGAAGAGAGAGTGGCGACACGTAGCGGACAAAGATTAGTTTTTCAACATCCACCTAATCTTAGAAACATCTTGCTCCGTACGAATCCCTCCTTGCCATCACACCAAACCGGCGCACAGACATTCCAGAGACCCAGATGTAAGGTCTGCTCCATTTTCATCACTTCTCCCACAATCACTATCAATACTGCTAAAGGTCGGTACACCCTCAATCCCAAGGGTACATGCCACACCCCTAATGTTATATACCTGCAAGTTCTGTGATGCCTTTTATGTGGGGGAAACAAGTTGTGCTCTTAACATTCGAATTAATAACCATCGTCACTTCTGTACTATCAACAAACCGGATGCCCCAGTTTCCTTGCACACCGAGTCCTACAATACCAATTTTGATCTATCTTTCTTGGTTGCCATAATCCACATTTTACCCCCTACGACCAGCACCTCAACACGCCGTCTGTGGGAGAATGCCTTTATTCACGGTTTGAGCGCGAAAATAAAACCTGGCCTTAACCTTCAATAACTCTAAGCTCCCCTTTTCCTCTGTATTTTCAACACATTTCCATCCACGATCCCACCCTGTACTTACACGCTATACAGTTATTATTATTTCAAGTTCCGGATACGCGCTACAGCAGTCAGTTGTTCTCCAGTTTTGATGCTTTGTCCGCTTCGTGTCGCCACTCTCTCTTCAAACTTGAACACGTGAACTTCGCTCTCTTCCTCTCTACTTGAAAAAGTGTGAATACACGAAATATAGTGACTTTTTTATGTGTACATGTGAATATGTGTGATCTAATGCGAAAGTAAACTGTAAGTATTATCCTTTTTTCTCCTTCATTTGTCTTAAATTTACCTTATATCTATCTATCTATCTATCTATCTATATATATATATATATATATATATATATATATATATATATATATATTTTCTCGGCTATATTAGTATCTGCGTCCTAAGTCGGTCTTAAATCTGTTAACTTGCTAATACACACGAACATAGTCTGCACTATACAGGGTACTTTTATCCTACTACACCAACTTTAAGATTTTTTTCGCCGACAGTGAAGATACAGCAAACAACATTTAAGTCTCTTAACTCTTAACAATAGGCCTTTGAGGCCTAATTTGGCCTTGACTAGATAGATACATTAATTCAGGAGAAAAGAAAAAGAGTTAAACATCCTTGGATTACACAATACTCAGCAGAGAACATACAGTACAACACAGATTAAATTATATTACGTTTTAGAAGAGTACTAAAACTATGTCTTTTTTCTATTGTGTCTTTTGTATGCTAATGAATAGAAGCTTAACTTTTAAGCTCAGAAATATTCTTCTCTTTGCTATCCCGCTTAAGTCTTTTAAGAGGAGGTCAGTGCTTCTGGAATGCTGATCCTCGAATGTCATCACAAAAGGACTATGGTATATTGGAATGCTTTAAAAATAATACAACCCGCATAGAAAACAATTATTTTCTAAACTTTTCAAAAATATTTTAAGGTAATATTTTACAATCATTTCTATGCCCATAACAGATTTTAACAAATTGCCGGAAATGTTTTCTGGATCATATATTTTCAATTAAGGCTCAATCCAAGTGGGGTTTCCCGCCTTTTTCGTTTTACGTCAATTATTCCAATTTCAGTAGAGGAAAACAGAAATTGACTTTCACAGACCAAAGTTCGTTTCGTTCTTCAATAATGAGTACAATTACTTTTTATTAAATGCTAGTAGTAACTGCAGGATTGTGTGCAGACAATATTGGGACAGAATAATGTCCCAAAAGTGTCTGCACACAATCCTGAGTTTACTATTAATAATTTGTTAGAACTAATTGTACGCATTATTGAAAGGCGGGAAAACGAAAAAGGCGGGAAACCCCACTTGAATTTAACCTTTAAACGTTTTAAGTGTGGTTTGAAAACGTACCTGTATATTTCCTCAGTTTGTGTAAACGAAAAGCAATTTTTCTCCTTTTCCTTGGCATTCAACTCCAGCCGAACATTTCCACGAGGGTAAATGTCATGGAAAGTTGGTTCTTTGTCCTTGCTCAAACGACCAATTGCCCAGATCATGTACGAGGGTCCATCCACATTGTACTCCTTATCTCCATGATCAGCTACAAATAATAATAATAAACTACTGAAAATACATTAGAATTAACAACTTGTAAATTATGCATGTAGAACGTGTTACGAAAACCTGGAAATATTGAACACATAACTAGCTCAGAAAGTTTTAACCAAAACCATGAACTAAAATTAGGAACGAACACAGCACGTATGAAAAACAAGCACAAAGAACTATTACGTCACAGAAGTAAGAAAACATCGGACAATTAGTGCAAAATATACAACACAACCCCATGAGGAAAATTCGGTGGGCCTCCGGTGGCCCGCCATCATGGTTGGTGGGCCACCGGCGGCCCGACGACTTTTTCTCATGGGGAATCTTCGAAAAAAAAAATTCAGATACCACAAACGGGACATCTAATAAAGATTCATAAATGTAACGAGTTTGTTATGAAATGGACTGGATGTGAAAGTTCGATTTCATCTCATTCTAATCTCTGCTACAGCGTTAACTGCGTGTAACAGAAGTATAAAAGCAGCGAAACCAAAATGATATGGTAAAATAATTACCACGAAACCAATATAAATACCTTCCCTACGAGTGTTTACCCCGGGAGTAGTAGATACGTAGCCCTGAACTTTATGTTGTTAATAATGAAATATGTAAAGAAAAGCGAAACATGTTAACTTTTAGTTATGACCTTGCTAAAAACTTACGAAATTGGCTGATATTTCACTTTTAGGCCGGTGTTTTTGCTTCTCTTAACCCTCACGTCCGCCGATATATATATAAAAAAATATTGTAACGTTCCAAGTGCCGCGCCACGTGCTCAGCACGTGTCGCTCTTAATCAAAATATAAACAAGATAGTACTACGTGTGTGATACGAGTGTTACTACGTAAACAATCAAGAGGAAACGTAAATAGCGCAGACGACAAATTGAGTTTCATCAAGAAGCCACCGATGGAGCTACCACCGATACGAAGGAGGAATCAACAGCATCAGCAAATTTAGGTCTATAAAAAGACCGACACACCAATATAAACCATCACTTCCCCGGGTGATCACTTCTCTCCTCTTTCCTAGTACTCAGTTGCTTCGGACTGGTACGCTCCTTCCTACCTGTACACTCAGTTGCTGTCGGACTGGTGTGCTTCCTAAAACCACTCTCTCAGTTGCTGTCGGACTGGAGGGTTTCCTATCCTGCTCACTCTGTTGCTGTCGGCAGGTGGGCTACCAAATTGAACCTCTGTTCAGTTGCTGCGGACTGACACAAAATCCGGTACTCAGGTGCTGACGGACTGGTACCTACCTTCCTGCACTCAGTTGCTGCGGACTGGTGCTATACCAAATCCTTCTCTCTTCTACGAGGCCTACACCCAAGAAGAAGAAGCCAGAAAAGTTATATTATAACTTTTCAGTTTGTATAATTACTTTGGTACGGGAGACTCTTTTATTAATCTAAAGAACTTATATTATTTTATAATAAAACTGGTGATGGGCAAAACTCATACCCCGTGTATCTTTGTCTCTACCTATATTTCCACAAACAACAGGGTGTTCCCAAAGGAACATTACGATATGCATTTTCGTTCCTTTATCCACTAAAGGAGTTTCAACAGATCGGAATGTGACACTTTGGTAACCTTCCTTGTAAGTTCTCAGCATATACTGAGTACTTGACCGAATTCCCCTGAATAAAGGTTAAGCAAACTTAGTAACACAGAACAAATTAAAAACATTTCTTGTGGACATTCACCACACCTTAATACATTAACTGTTAAATTAAAACAAGTACAAACAACTTTATGACAAAGTGAAACTTTAGAGTGAAAGTAGCCTGAAATTTTAAAATGGAGAATGTAACCAACTGAAATTGTCCTACCAGCTCAAGAGTAAGTCGATTTCAAACAGACCCATAAATCGAGACTCTAATACTTCACACACACAACACAGCAACTCCGTTACATGTCTGATGATCCATCAATATATACAGAGTGTCCCTGAAATAATGGAACAAACTTCGGGAGATTATTATTTATATTAAATCAATAAAAAAGGTTCCTTTCAAGAAATTACGAAACAGAGCTACAGGCGCTCAAAGTTACGGCGACATCATCACAAATGACGTCATATTTATATAAATAATGACGTAAGTGGTGTCCACTTAGCAAATCACAATCAACGTAGTAACCAATGCATCAATTTGAACAATGTTTATGATTGATGAATGCAGCTTACACTGGCTTTATTAAATCACATTAATTCTTTGACAATGAAATTTTTACGTTGTAAAACCTGTCTATGTGTCACTACCTCAATCATAAACACTGCCCAAATAGGAGTATTGGGTACAATTTTGATTGTCATTTGCTAAGCCGACGCCGCTTGCGTCGAGATAAT
Source organism: Lepisma saccharinum (assembly GCA_022664845.1). NCBI lineage: Eukaryota > Metazoa > Arthropoda > Insecta > Zygentoma > Lepismatidae > Lepisma > Lepisma saccharinum. Next base: position 65,242 of record JAGDQP010005600.1, read on the forward strand.
ACGTCATTTGTGACGATGCCACGTTAACTTTGAGCGCCTATAATCTCCGAAACTACATATGTTTCGTTTTTTTTTTTTCGAATGAACTGTTTTCCTGTTTTGTTGTAACATAATCATCTTCCGAAATTTCAGGCTTTATTTTAGGGAAACACAATATATAGGTGATTCCACGTCAGATCAACACAGTTTACGGGGAAAAAAATACCTCACCATCTCAGATTCTTATGAATTTTGGTATGTTAGTAAGGCCTGATGAGAAACATCCAAAAATGTAATATTGCAGTTCTGTGTCATATATTTCTGGAGTTACAACATCTCAAACTTCGAATTTTTCCCGAAATTTTGAGTCGCATTGATTATTTAACATGCTTGTAACTTTTGTCCTAATTAAGATAGAGATGTGATTCTTGCGTCGTTGTAAAGGTATTGGACAGACCTTGCATTTGATATATAACACTAACTCCTCCCTACGAAATTGAAGATTTGACCTTGAACTTGGACCCTTTGACCTTGAATAACAAAAATGACGTCAACTCCGATTTTTGTGAAACTTTCGAAAAATAATAGTCTTTTATTCGTAAAGACATGTGCAAAGTCCCATAATGGAACACCCATGGGAAGATGTGTATGTGTATTTACAGCTTTTAAGCATTTTAGGCACTGGCCGGGCTTATGCCCTCCTACCCTGTGTGCAGCTTGATGAAACAATATTGTGAATAGTGTCATTGTATAGGTTGAGAGGCACGTGTTAGGAAAAATGATGGTCGCAATTTGGGTATTTCGTCTGAGGTCATGCGGAGTGGAGAATCCAATATGACCGCTGGAACATGCGATTTCTACCATAGTATTCTAATCTTTTTAATTTTTACACCAAGAGTTATGGCGTAGGTGTCTAATTGTAAGGTTACAAGCATTTTAAATAATCAATATGGCTCAAAATTTCGGGAAAAATTTAAAGTTTGAAATGCTGTAACTCCAGAAATATATGACACAGGACTGCAATATTACATTTTTGGGTGTTTCTCATTAGGTCCTACTAACATACCAAAATTCATGAAAATCTGAGATGGTGAGATAAATGACTGTGTTGATCTGACATGGAATGACCCCTATACGAAGTATCCAATCTTTAGGATGTTCTGTCCTTCCATTCTTAACTCCTTTAGATCTCCACCTATTTAATCGCCAAAAATCAATTTCTTAACATCTTGTTTTGTTGTTCCGGTTTCATATGTAATATTCCAATAGAAGAAAAGCATTTTCCATTCCATCTCCCTGCAACAATAACAACAATTCCGCACTTGTGCTAAATGCTAACGTAATTCATCAGCTGGTTTTAGATTTATAGTTTAACCTTGCCCTGAAACAGAGAGACAAATATTGGAGGAAAGAGGGGGTGATAATCATACCAAAACAAGAGAAAAGTACTTGTAAGAAATTTCCAAAAAAACGCGCAACTTCGGCGCTAGAGGCACGCAAATCTGGCGCGGCATCCTTGCGTACAACTTTGACTACAATTTGATAAGCCGTCATTACATATGAAGATCAGTGGTGGAACTGGAGGGGAATGCAACGGATCGCCGTTCCCCCAGTAAAGTTAAACGTGTGTATAGAGGGAACTCGGGGGGTCGCAAACTACGAGAGTCAACACAACAAACGATCGTTGTTAGTGCTTCTAACTGTAAGAGGCGGCTGAATTACTCTTCGTCACGACTTGCTGAAATTCTGTTCATATAAAGCACCCAGAAATATTGAAAACCTGTTACTCCACATGTAGTAGACGACTAAGTCCTGATAGAAAATTTCTATCCTATTGACTCATTGGTGCGAAGAATCTCCAACCCTGAATCGTTTCTTCTGAAAATATGCGGAACTGTCCCTCACCTCAACTCCCTTCCTCAAACGGGGAAAGTGCTGTACCAGGATTCAGAATGTACGTAGAGACACAGTGCAGGATTTACGTATAAGCTAAACAAGCTATAGCTTAGGGCCCCACTCCCTTGGGGGCCCCAAAAAAAATTAAAGAAAAAAATTGGCGGTAATGTAATTTCAAAATAAAAAAAAAAGCAAATATGATAAAACGCACAACAGTAACGGTATTTTGTATTATGTACTAGTTTGTTATGAATGGGGCCCCTGTTTTCCAGCTTGCTTGTAATTGGAACCTGTTTTTCAGCTCCCCTTGGGATGGGATGGGACCCCGGTAACCCAGTCCCGGATGTAACCGAACCGTTTCCCAGCCCCGCTTGTAATGGGGCCCCGTTAAACCAGCCCCGCTTGTAATAGGGGCTCTGTTACCCAGCCCTGCTTATAATGGACTCTCCTTTTTACAAGCAGGACTGGGTAACGGAGGCCCCGCTTGTAATAGGGGCTCTGTTACCCAGCCCTGCTTATAATGAGACCCTCGTTTTCCAGCCCTGCTTGTAATGTGGCCCCTGTTTCAGAGCCCCACTTCGCTTGTAATGGAACCCCTGTTTCCCATCCATTACATTCAGCTACTTTAATAAGAGTTCACAGAATGTGTTACACGGTACCTTGGACTTGTATGCCGATAGCACTCTAGTGGTACCCTTTCGTGTATTATTTGGAATTCGAGAAGAAATCGAGGCTGGCAACAGTGGCGCATAAAGAAGAAGACACGAAGCTACAAATATAGTATGAAAGATCAGTACTCATAGAACAAGGAGAAAATATAATAAATGAAGGAATTACAGCCCTAACCGGCGATACTTTTACTTTTTATATCACGAAATTATAGATATTTTGCTGAAAGTATTAGAAGCAGTGTTCAGCAGTATTTTCATAACATTCAGAATTGCTAGCCTTGCCACTGGTTTTCATAGTGATCTGTAGAACCTATAATGGCTCGTATTGGATCTTTTCATGTCGCAGTAAAAATTGGGACCATAAATTGCCATATAACATATATTCAAACCCCAAAAGACGGCGACACTGTTGATAAAAAAGAAAGCTAGACACGTAAAGGGCCCCATTATCTTCAATACCTTAGGGCCCCAAGTAGCTCAGGAAGTAGGAACCGCGTTTCAATGGAAGTATTTTGCGATGTGATCTAAATACTCTGGTTCAGTAGAACGGGACGGCTTATATACGACCAACTTTTCAAGCAGCTGGAGTAAATTTTAGGACAACAAGTCCCAACGTTATTGTGTATTAAAGACGAAAGAAAATATTCCAAATATTTTCTAGACTGTATTCACAAATGTGTGTTGTTTACAAGTGAACAAATAAGTGAACGTTCATACTGGTAAATTAGGTAATAAAATATTTTTTCGAAAAAAAAAAAAAAAAAAAAACATAGGATGTACCAAGGGACACATTGGTAAAAAGTACCAGGCGATAAAACGATGCAGTGAAGGTAATGGATTTAACGTTAGACACCTAAAGAAAATGTCCAAAAACCGACACATTTGTCAGTAATATTTTCGATTGCTAAAAACGACATTATTGCAAAGCTTCCTGAGTTAGTAGCTGTTGGGGAAACAAAACATTGTTTACACTGTATAGTAGGCGTATGTAAGTTTTATTCACAACGTTTTCATGTGTTACGTACGTTGATTTTCAGTCATTCTTTTTAGATAAATACTTTTTTACGTGACTTCTACATTGCATATAAACGTATTACTTATAAAATATTCCAATTTAGATTAATTTTCATAATGTGTCCCCTTGTATAACTAGATGTGTCCCTAGGTACATTCAGTTGTTGTAACTAGGGACATTAAAGATGTGTATGAAAATTTAGTTCTAGCACACAACATATTAAGCCTGAACACACCACAAAATTTACAATGATTTGCGAATTGAGTATTGTGTACTGTTTTTAAGACAGCTCTATTTATTAAAAAAAATGAAATGCAAAATTTGTCCCCTGGTACAGTACTTTCCCTTCATTTGTGCATGAAAGTGGCCAGAAATCTACCCTAGCCGTAGAAAAAGCAAACTAATAGTCCTCTGTGTTGTTATTTTTTTTTTTCTTCTAATGAATAAACATCGTGTTTAGAGTGTTGTCCAGCAAGATAATCCTTTTGGAGCCTTTTTTTTTTACTTAGAAGAAAACAGGTTAAGATTCCAGTTTAAAAAAAAAAAAATTAGACAGTTTTAGTTTAGGTGAATATATCATTATCTTGGAAATGTATTTGTTATCATCAGCTCAGCCATGCTTCTCGGAACGAATATAGAACCAAATGAAAATCAGAATTTTTATTAGTAACTCTCAAACAATACAAACACTGCAAAAAAAAAAAAAAAAAAAAAAAAAATGAAGTTAGAAGCTCTACTGTTTATACAGGACAAACATAAATTCACCGGAAATTAAAAGTTGCATCACTTTTACAATCCGCAGTTCCAATAAAGAAAAATTGTCTATGTTCCCCGAGTAAAAATACATAAATAAAGTCATGTTCAACACTGATGAAATTATTACGTATTTTGCAACGATGCAGCGCAATACTTGGGTGCATGTAGTATTGTAACTACGCATTAAAATTTCTTCAAATGAGCTTTCTCGTTTTATTTTGGTCCACTCACTGAGCTATTCTGTTGGTCTCATAAAATATAATTATTTTATTCCGCACAAATCCGTATCTCAATCACAAATGATAACATTATGTGAGCATATCCTTCAGTTTTTCATCTAGGAGATGTTTTTTTTATCAGCAGCAAAAGAAGTCCATACTTACATGATGTTAATGTTCTTCGATAAGTAATTACATTAATTCCATTTTCTCTCACAGCAGTGTGTATTTGATTGTTGTCTATTCCACCCAACAATTCATCTCTGCAAACGCCTTTGTACTGTCCAAGTACCTTGGTGCACTGAAACAGTAAGAAAATCAAAATGATATAGTAAACCAATATAAATACTCTCCCGACAGATTTATAAACATGAACATCCTCTTGCTAATAATGAAATATGGTAGTAATTAATATAATAATGAAATGCTAGCTGACGAGTATAATTCCAAAACTCGCTGAGTCAGTCCATTTCTGCGTTTTGTTAAATATTAGGGTATGACTGGCGTAGTATTCGGGCTCGATCCAGCGATCCATTATCCTGACTGAGGTTTTTCCAGGGCTTTTCCTCAGTCACATGAGGCAAATACCGTGATGGCACCTTCAACCTAGGTCCTGACCGACACCTTCCCTAATCTTCCCCCCCTCCCCTATCCCGGTCTGAGGCTTAGATGCCTAAAGGACACAAATAAAATTCAAATCAGGGTATGGACTCGTACGTTGTTTTTTTTACTTTATAAGTACTGGTATCCCAAAACTGGTTTTGTGCCGTGTTATTGATCTTCAATTTGTATGTAATATCTGAGAACTTCCCAGTTTTTGCTACATTATTTTCGCTATTTCTGGAAATGTTTCAAAATGGACTGAACGAGGTTTCGGAATACTATTCTTCAATTGCGAAACACTTCTGACTTTTATTTTAGTATTACCGCCAAGAACACACTGAGAACTTGACCGAATTCTCCTGATTGAAAGTTGAGCAAATGTAATTACATCCTACAAATTAAAGGATCGCTTTTTCACACTTTTTCCACTTCTCAGCACAATAGCTTTTAGCTTTTTCAAAATATAAAAGGTCCGCTGGACTTTACTGACTTAGTCGTGTATAATTAATCAATCTTTTTTTTTAATCTAAGTGATTTTCCTGACATTCTGAAATATTCCATGTGAACCCAATATATTAGGCAGGCTATAAATTGAACGATCTCTCTCTTCTAAAGTTCCTACAATTTTTGAATCACTAATTAGCACTAATTATCTCCAGTTAAGTTTGATATAATTGTTATGAATTTTTATGGCTGATTTTTAGATAGATTTCGAAGAAAAATCTACCTATTGAGATCGGTACCATGTCATATATATTTATATATTTACACGCTAGCGGCCATAATTTTGAAGACATTTGAACCAAATTTTATTATGTTGTTTCTAGGCTTAATAGCTCGGCTAAGTTCTTTAATGAGCAAAATCGGCCCAAGGGGGTGGTTGGGGGAGGGGGTTGAAATTAAAAAATATATATATATCAGCCCTATGGAGTTTATAGGGAAACTTTGTCTGCATAAATTATAGTACTCCCTAAGAAGTTTACGGTGACAGCAACGATTCAGGGGTTGTGGGGGTACGAGTGAGGGTGGAAATTCGAAATTTTTAAAACCATGTCTTGTGGGGTAACGTTGAAAAGCTCTTGATGATTAATCTATAAATCAATAACTAGTTTCTCAATAGCGCTCATATTTCGTTAGGGGTTTATAAGGTGGTGGGTTTCATTGGGCCTGTTAATTTCAATTGGAATATCACTTCATTCAGTTCTAATAACAAAAAGTTTACATGGTAATTAGTTAACCTATTAGGATAATTAGTTACCGTATTTATAATTTTATAACGGAAATAAAAAGATAAAAGTATATTTACTTAAAGTGTTTTTATTCTGCACTTACCCCAATAAATTCAATCAAAAACACCTCGAAATCTACCTCAGCCTGTAGGCCTGCCGAAAGGATTGATTATTATTATAATTATATTATTATTATTTTTATTATTATTTATAATTTTATTTTTTTTTTTTTTTTTTTTAAGATAAAACAAACTTGAAGTGATACACTTTTGCAAAAGCTTTTAGAAGTTTTGGGATCTTATTAAACGATTAGAAAACATGCCTCAAAAATAACAAAATGAAAATAAAATTTATTAGTATGAGCGGAACAGTGTCTTACGCCCATGCCGTACGCTTTCAAGTTGTTGAAATCATTTACAGATAGAGAACTAAATCTATTCACGAAGGTGTTTCAAGTGCGAAGTCGATAAACATTGGAGTTCCTCAAGGATCGACTCTCGTTTCTTTACTATTTCTAGTACGGTTTAATGACCTACCCCAGAGCAGTACAGATGGGAAATTTGTCTTGTTTGGAAACACATTCGAACATTATTATTAAAGTTATGGTAAGTCTACATTAGGCCTTGTTGATCAACATGTTTGTGCACGCGAGGATTATCTAAAGACCGTGACAATTTATAAACGTCACGCAAAAAAAATGTACAAAGTCAGTGCACATTTTTGTGCAGTAAACCAAAATAAACAATTTCATTCTTGTTAGGAAGTTTGAAGACAAGGAGAATACATACGGATCGTTACTTGTTAAGCAAAAATCTACATGTGTATATGGAGTGAAAATTGAAGATTGTCGCGGTCTTTAGATAATCCTCGCATACACAAACATGTTGATCAACAAGACCTAATGTAGACTTACCATTAGTAACGTGAATGAATTAAAAAAAGAATATTTATATTACTACATCTGCACATAACAAACATCGTAATAATCAAGTCTTAAATGCTCATAAAAATTAAATGTTTTCATTTCAATCTTCATTAAAAACAATATCTATCAGAGTTAATTTAGTAACATAATTAATATTTTCACATTCCAGACAAGATAATTAGAAACATGGCGAACCGGGTAGAAGTAACTATAGGAAATTGTTTTTGATGTTAAATTATCTTATTTTTAGAGTCTAGAATAAAATAGAATACCAATGACCTATATCTAAAAGTGATACTGGACTGACTGTTGCCATTGAAAATTTCATGAATATATGAAGCCAGAGAATGGAGAGGTCATTTAATCTCGTTTGTCCACTTCCAGTCTAAACCAATACGGACAAAATTTTCGGTTCTAACTCAGTTTTTTACGCTTGATATCGTTATGTGACCCGTTTTCTGATTTATGCGTTAATTCTTAAAAAAAAGGTAAATATTATTTGCAGTATGTTCTATTAGATGCCGAGTACGGTGTACTTTTATATGAATAACTTAGGAATTAAGACTCAAATCAAAAAACGGGCCACACAGCGATAAGAAGTATATAAAACTGAGTTAGAACTGAAAATTTGGTCCACATTGGATTAGACTGGAAGTGGACAAATGACTTTACATATTTGCTCTGACATCTATCTATCGACACTAAGCAGTCACTCCAGTATCGTTAACGTAGAGCTCTATGTGGAATGCGCACAGTCTTCAATAAGATGATAAATAAGTATTTACTTTCGTTTCATAAAATGATCTACATTCCGAAGCACTGGCCAGTGAATTTCTTAATCCTCCATAACTGTGTTATAAGCACAGAATTCTTGTATATTATTTTACACCTGTTTTAATTAATTATTTAATTAGTGCTGTATATATACGTGTGGAATATCAAATTATTCTGTGTTTTAAAAATATATTTATACTGCTAGCACAGTTAACGTTTCAGAACAATATTATGTCCGTTATCAACAATTTTACGGGAAAGATACACGAAACAAAATGGACAGAAAAAATGTGTACAAAAAAGAACACTTTAGTTTGTAGGTGTGGGAAACAGATATACAAGATGTCCGAAAAGTAATGTCCCGTCAACTTTGAACTATAATAGGACGGGAATCACATGTGGGTTTCACACAAATACAATGTGATCCTTGGTGGTATTTTTCTGATGAATTCCAATATATCATATATTTAATGCGGTGCAGTGTCGACAGCTAGGCAGGTGTGTAATAAGGTTTCAGTACTTTCCGCAATAAAACTTCCTTATTGTTTGTTATTTTGTTGTTATGTTCTATAGATATCCACCGTACATTACATGAGATCTCACAGTGTTGCCAGTTGACAAGAAATTCTCTAAAAAACTGCGATTTCGCGCTGACATCATAAAAAGTTGATTCACTGTTGTGTCACATATTGCAAACAACACACATCGACCTAGTTTGATAGTTTAACGTGCGCGGAAGTAGTCAAATCACAGCATTTTAGTGAGGTTGTGAGGTAGAATGAGGCTTTCCGTCATTTTTTCTATTTTCACCTTTCGACATTCTTTCCTCTCTGAACTGCGACATTACATATGTGGCATACTACAATTCTGCTCTCCAAGAATGACGCTTCACATGTGTGTAATCCATATTCAGTTGGTACGTTTCGTTCCTCTCCTGTCACAATTCAAAACTGATGAGACAGGACTTTTCGAACACTCTGTAGTTATAGTTACCACACATAAAAACTAAGCCGACCAGGTAGCTGTGTGGTGGTCGAAGTCACAAGTTACTTGACTGGTCCATACATTTTTTTTAACATAAAAACTAAAGTGTTCGTGTGTGTACACAGTTTTTCAGTCTTCAATCTGTCTCTCGTGTATCTTTAACGAGAGAAAAAAGAAAAAGAAAACGAACATGGTATTGCCGAAACGTTAAATATGGTAATATATTTTTTACAACACAAGAAAAATTAGAGATTCGACACATACGTAATATTCTAATATAGCATCCTTGCGCATGTTTACATCCAGAAATTATAGTTGTATATTTTAAAGCCTTATTTCGATTGGGTCATCGCTGTCCTTGCTTCTATCAGCACCATCTTAATATTTCATCAAAGTACTTTTAAATTTAATGTAAGTGTACTTACCGGAGCTTCGGCTGTGATGTTATAATCTGTGGCAAATCCTCGATAACCATCGATGTACGCTATGGCAACATCAGCGCCTATCATTTCAGTTCTATCAGTTGATCCACTCATTCCAAAGGCCATGTACTCGTCCTCGCCTTTAGAAAGAAAAAGAAGGAATTTATCAATGAACTACACTTTCAATGAATATTTCATTACAAGTTTATTTCAGTCTGTTAAGAAATATGTCGTCTGAAAAGAAAGTACAGAATTATACTGGTTAAGACTTTTGTACGCACAAAGGACATTTCTTATTTTACCTATGTTTCTACATGTGATATGATCTACAGATACATAAAGAAACAGTGCCACCAGGGCAAAAAATCAGTAATCATTTATTTTACAACCTCTAACATACAGTAGGCGGCAAAAATATTCGTTTCTACAAAACTAAATTGCTACATCTAATCAGGGCCTAAAATTAAGTGGAGTACTCCACACTTTGTGGAACTGTAGGAAAGGAGTGTGGAACTATAATTCTTAACGTGTGGAGTGGTATTAATGTGAGTACCTTACTTTTCTCGGATTATGCATTTAAACGCGTTTAGTGTGTCAAACTAAGTCTTACTGATTCAATACATTCAGTATGCAATGGATTACTCAATTCCATATAACTGCCAGTATATTATATTAAGCCAGAGTTAATACGTATAGGTGTCTCCTAGATGGCAGGGAAAACCATTGCCAATTTTGAGGTGAAGGAACTTTTTAACTATATTTAGTTTTCAAACGTTTTCGGTTGCATTCATATAGTTTTAAAATATGCAACTAACTGCACGTTTATCTGTTGTTTCAATAGGACATTACACTTTTCCGATATAATGAAATGTGTTGTTTCGTAGATAAAAATTACACGATCCTTTGAATCCGTTATAGAAATATGTACTACCAGAGATAACATACATCAATAACCGCCAAAAATTTAGCCGAAGCACCGTAGACTCTCAACAACCAATCATAACCCAGGAAATATTATCCGTTCGTAAGTTTCATGGGAAAAAAATCCGGTTTGTTTCCTGTATTTTATGGTTTAATACAATACAATTAAATATGTATCCTAATATCCCTTTAATTTTGTTTGCTCTGAATGCCAAAATTTTCCTACATAATAATAATAATATTTTTTTGGTCGCAGGTAAACATGATGTACTGGACAGAACACTGATTATATGTCAAAACAAATGCTGACTAAACTAGTTTTTCTATATAAAATTTTTACCAGTGTGGAGCTGTGATTTCGTTGAATTTTAGGCCCTGCATCTAATGTTATAGACCCCAATATTATGCATTCTACTTTCATGTTAAATATTTACATGGTACTAATCTTACGGTGGCTAACCGACCTGGTTTATCCCAGACAGCCTTGGTTATGACACATTGCGTCTCAGGCGAACCGTCTCTGGGACGCATACAGTCCAGATTTTCTTCAAAGTATTTGAAAGGAAATATAAAACTGTATAATGTGGCTTTAAAACTAAACTAAAATAAAGTAGAGCATAAAAGCTACTCTGCTTTTGCTTTGATTTGATATCATCAAATGGACATGTCTTTCGGTAGCTTACAATGCCATTTTAGAAGGTAAATAAATATTACGGTATTGTATCACTTTTACAAATGAATAATGAATTATGCCTAATTTACACCATTTTTCCCCGCTACATTATATGCAATAAAAATTGTACAATTTTCAACAACACACCGTGCTTGATAGAATGTGCGATTTGGTAAGCTTCTTTTACATTGTAAATGCCTGACATCCAATCTCCAATAAAAAAAATATATACGAATATGGAAATTGCTCCATTTCACACGTACAATTTGCAACTTATGATTCCATATCACTGCTTTAGTATGCTTTAATAAAGTAATCACACATAATTAATTGTATATATGCCAACTTTCACTATGCCAGCGTAGCCGCTTCCCTTGACCGCTCCTCTCCGACATTTTTCAAATTCTTCTCCGTAACCATTCCTTAGCGGCGAAAGCTAGCACTTTTTTTTTTTTTATTTGTGTGAAGTATTTGTACATCTGCTATTATATACTTTGCACGTAAGTAACCTTCTACCTGATTATGTTTTGTCTAGTAAGAATGTGTCTCTCGTTGAATGTTTAAAATGCTGCCATATGTCCTGCATAGGACCCATGAAAAGTTAATCACCTCAAAACTCAGTTCCTATGGGAATTTTCTCTTTTAAATTAAGTCAATAAGGTTATCCTGTTATTTTACAAGAACGTTGAGGAATATAACTTCACCAGGCACACTTTATTAAAGGAATACGAGATCAGTACAAAACCCCGTTTGGGGTAAAAGGAAGAGTAACCCAAGAATTCTACTTACAAAAGAAGTGATATCTATTTTGCGAGTGACTTTCTTTGTGTCACTATGGCG
>JAGDQP010005601.1:728-42178 GCA_022664845.1 Lepisma saccharinum
TTTGTAAGGCTGCCTATAAAAAAAAGACTGTAACACGAGCCATCTATGCCGATGCTCCTCTCTCCTGCACACGCGCTATAACGTGTAGGAGACACGTGCACTGTAATATTCTTGACAGAAAGTACATTTTAAATTATTCACCATGGGAACGTGGAGGTTAGATAAAATTAGGTACGGTCATGTATCTTTACATTTTTCTCCTTTACGTCATGCCCAGATGAGTGGAGCAGCGGCGGAGAGTGTTCTCCGTACGGGCTCGTATTTAAAAAGTGGCACGTGTCACTATGGCGGAAGGATACAAGATCGATTTTGGTCCATATCTCGAAAACCGTAACTCCTATCAAAAATCTAAGCTTCCTGCAATGGACCCCTAAAACCCTCCGGTACCACCCATTTGGGGCTTAAACAAAAAGACACACAAAATGATGGACATACCTTTCTATCATTTGTGAAAATTTTGTAATTCGGTTAAAAAAAAGTCGTAACTTTTAAACCGCGCCACCGATTTTAACGTATGATACACCGTTTGAAACGTATTGAAGCGTAGAATAAGATTCAGTAAGTTTTCGCCGCCTATATGGTCTGGGGTCAGTGCTATCCTAAAAAATGTGAAATTTTGATATTTTTTTCAAAGCGCCCTAGGGGGTCCCAAGGAGATCCTACCGACCCAATTTTTTTTCCTGTTTCTTAGTATTGGAAAGAGCTTTCAAATGTAAGTTCAAGCATCAAAATCGGACTTATACTTCGGTAGATCCGAAACTAACTGTATTCTATCTGAGTGCCGCTAACAGTGTCCTTTGCCAGCGTCACTCGAAGAACTGACGTTCTTCATGATTCTGTTAGTTGGTTGGTGGCTCCCTTCGGGCCGGGACTTCCCGCCGCTACTGCACGAAATTACAATGCTCCAACTTCAACCACAGAGAGTTCAAACTTCCAAAGAAAAAAAATCGTAACCATTTCAAGAGTACTATCGGTGCCAATTGTTATTCCTTGATCATTGTTGAAAGATCTTTAATATTATAAGTTTGGGTATTCACGACAACAGTCAAACGATTTCAACAATGAATAAAAAATCGGCACAGACAGAACTCTTGGATTGGTTATGAACTTTCTTCCCAGAAAGTTTGAACTCTCTATAGGCTTGAATTTGTAGGAGCAGCATTGAAATTTTGTAGAACAAAAAGATACATCAGAGACATACGGAGATAGTGCTGCCATCTATGGTTAGATCTAGGTCGTTGCTTTACAATAACCTTAAAATACGAGGTTCATTCCAAAAGTCTGTATTGTTTTGTTCTTATTAAAAATAATACGCGGAGTAGATCTTTAAATGTGTAAATTAACTTTACGTATGTGAGTAACTGTGTAAAATTTCGAGTTTATAACTTTAACCACTGTTTCTAGCTTCGTCTGTGCAGTCCTGAGACCATAATGTGAAGTATCAACGTATGTGGTGATAAAGTTTCGAGATGCACATGGCGATCATCAGTTGAGGAATGCTTATGTGGACAACACCCTTGAGGACAGTATTGTTTTATTTAGGGGAGGATTCGTGATTTTCTGGCAGGCTGAAAAACGTTGTCTTCCATGACCAGACTCCACTCAACACGTGTCCAAATATTGGCAAATTTTAATTCATTGCTACCTAGCAATAAAATCACGAACCAACTTCGAAATAGTATTGCCACTAAAGGTATTGTCCCCACAAACATGCTTCAAGTGACGATGAATATCGACAGCCTTTTTCCGCACATGTAGACCAAAATTTCTTTTCGCGTAAAGAAGTAACAGAAGCACAATGAAATCATTATTCTTTGTGAGTATAGCACAACACCATGACGTAGATAGCGCATGCACTGCGGTGTAAACAAACATGGCAGAAGTAGTGTACCTGTTGTTGTGAAACGCTGGTGTATTATCAAAATTTTGGAGAAAGAAAAAGACGAAGCAAGCTAAAATTTACGACGATTGGAAGCACACGATAGACAAAAGAAACGCTATCATAGGCACGATGGTATGAATGATGTAAACAATTTGGGAAAGGCTATATCAACATCATCCTGTCACACCAGGGAATACTCGTGAACTTATTTTTAGCGAAAGGGGCCACAATTAATAGAAAAAATATTCCGTGTTGCCCCACGGTGTCGTGCGCAATGCCATTCGCAAGAAAAGACCTGAAATTTTGTTGGGATATGCCATTTTGCTTCATGACAATGCTCGGACCCATTATGTTTATTTAACTGTTACAACGCTGGTCAACTTGCACTGAGAAGCGATACCCCATGTCCCGTACAGTACAGACTTAGTCCCCGATGATATCACTTGTTTGGAAGCCTTAATGGGCATCTGGTAAGGAAAAATATCAAGATAGATGAAGAAATACAGAAACATGTCGTGCAGTGGTTACGGCAACAGCTCAGTTCGTTTTACTCTAAGGAAATTAGGGAACTACCACAAGAATGGCAGCAGTGTGTGAACGCTCAGGGGGAGAATACTTTGAAACAACGGATATAGTTTTGTGTTTGTACTTCTTTTCATTTTCGACTTTGAAATAAATGTCCCGGTCAGAGTTGAATAACCCTTCTATCCAGTGCTCGAAGTGGAAATTTAGAAGTGACGGTATATTTCCGAAGCAATAATGTCAGGTATCTCGTTAAGCATTTTTTTTTGTCAAAAAGTACCGGTATAAGAAGAACAATAAAAAGAAGTAACGGTATATTATACCGGCGTATACCGTCTTATATCGAGCAGTGATGTCAGGTGGAGGGAATTTTCCCTGAAACGGGAAAATTTGGGCCACATGAAGGATTAAAAAAAAGACAAAAATCGGGTAATTTTGCTGAATTTTTTTCGGCACTTTTTATGATTTAAATTTTAAGTAATTTAGAAGGCGCGAAATTTTGACAGGAATCGTGACATTTTTTTTTTCAGTATTTTGAGGGAAATATTACGACATGAACCTGAGAATACAGGTGATATGTGATATCTAGCAACAAAACCTACACGTGAGCACGCTATCAGTGTCAGTCCATTATTTCTTGTTTAAACACTTTTAATGATACACCATTGAGAGAATCAGAATCCGTGTTGTCAGGTGGAGGGAATTTTCCCAGAAAACGGAAAAATCTCGGCCACATGAAAGTTGAAAGCGAAAAGAGACAAAAAACAATAGGAAAATTTTATTGAGTCTTTTTTGCATTTTATTTTTCAGTAATTTTGAATGTAAATTTAGACGGTGGGAATTGTTTTAAAAACCGGGAAATTTTTCAGTATTTTGAGGGAAATATTGCGACTGGAACTTGATAATATTGACCACAAGGATTTTTTTTTATTAAGCTGGCAAGTAAAGCTTGACAATGATATAGGAGTGATAATAATAAGCAAGAATTAGGAGACAAACAATTGAACAAATAAATGAAGCACACTTTGAACATATCAAACAAGATAACTTCGTTTGTTTTCTTTCCATAGATGTCACGTCATACTTCATACAGCTACGCTTGATAATAAATCTTCTTTATTTCTTCCTTAAAATGCCACAGAGTGCTATCAAAGAAGATTTTCAATAAGCTATTAAAAATTAAAAATAAAATCACAATACATATCAATTCTCATGTTCTTTCTGCAACGGTCCTAGCGTTGCTCGGCTGTCTTGTTCATTTGTTTCGGACATTTCTTCCTTAATTAATAATTACTCAAGATATCATACTTCACAATAGCAGATCAATGTTCAAACACTCTGATACTACAATCCCAGTTGCACAATTGTTAACTCTAGAACTAATTACGTATAACTAGTTAGTGTAACATTGAAATAATTTATTTCTCTAGTTAGGTTTAGGACAAGGGGTGATAACTATGTGTAATAGCTCGCATCTAGTACATTATCTTAAACAAACATCATCAGTAGACTAAATCCAATACATGTTCTTACTAACCTAATCTAACGTATCGGCCTGAATCATAGTTGCGTAAAGGCCATGAATAAATTGAATTTATCTAATGAATCCTACTACAAAGATATAGAATACTTAATTTTTAATTGCATAGTCTTATCTGTATGCACACAAATACATTTATTTGTTATATGGTTTACGACTTCAATGCATCGAACAACTCTTCTATCGCTTCAGTCATACGAAATCGAAAATTTTCATTTCGTTGAAAGAGATCACATGTATTTTTTGTCTGTGTATCGTTAAGAAATACATCCCCAAATTCATCTGGTTTATTTGGGTCAACAACACTTGATATATCCTCGGAATCCATCATAATAATTGGTAGATAAAATACTTTATACACGGCCCCCAATAATATTCTCGCTTTGTAATGTTTCCACAAAGAATCGAACGTAAAACTTTCAGGAGGTTTAATATTTAACTTAGTGGCAGTCTGTGTAAAGGAATCGTAATACTTTTGAATCAATATTCTCTCATTCTCTTTACGAAAACACCTAAGCGTACTCACCCAAAGAAATACAATAATATCCAATGATGGTGCACCATATTTTCCTAATTGTAGATCCAGTAATATTACAGATAGGGGCCGTGAACCTTCGTATGCGAACAATAAATTATTAATCCATAAATCGCCATGGCATACAACGTTTAAAACTGGCCATAATTCTTCAAGCTTTCTGCATTCTGATTGCAAGTTCAGCATTCTAGACTCATACAGGGGTATAAGGTCCTTTAGGTGTGGTAGAAACTGCTTGGCAAGCACGAGAACTGTCTTAAGAGATTGTTCCATAACTTTAACACTTTTAGGGTAGTCTGGATTGAAGAAAATGTACTTTAGGAACGAATATTCCTCGCCTAATGGTCGACCTATCTTCTGTTCTAATGCTACTGAACCTGCGTGGAGTTTTGCGAGCTCTGTCACTACCAGGCAACAATGGTCGAAATCTAAACCCTTTTTCCTATCTGCTAGTTTGTAACCGCTTTGTACCAAATCTTCCATGACCAGAAACTCATTATTACTGTCGTTTCGTGATAAGTAGCATGTGGCGTAAGGTAAAGTTACTCCCAGTTCTGTTATTTGTGGTATTATTTGGGTGTAGAAGCCAATTTCAGTTTCGAATACGCCGAATTCCCTTCCAAACTCTTTCTGACTTTCCTGTTTAGCAGATGATTTGATGAAGAAGTTGAATTTCTGCTCTCCTCCTTGATGTTTTACTGTTACTACTGCCCTGGAATGAGTGGCCATGAATCCTGATACCTCCGAGGTTGCATCACCAAATTTCACATCAATGACCCTAAAGACATTGCTTCCAATCAACTTCTGCACAATTGCCTCCATCTCCTTGTTAGTGAAAATACCACCGTTTTGTGAAACAGTATCCATTTTGAAGATACTTCTTTGTGTCACTGTTTTCAGTTCAGATCCACTTGAAGAGAGGGTAGTTTTAATTCTGGAATGAGAATATGATATATTTGTAATGACAATACATGTTTAAATCTATACGTTATATTTGTAACGAGAATACGATATATTTGTAACGAGAATACTATATATTTGTAATGAGAATACGATATATTTTGTAGTGAGAATGCGATATATTTGTAATGATAATACGATATATTTGTAATAAGAATACGATATACAGAATGCGATATATTTGTAACGAGAATACGATATATTTGTAACGAGAATACGATATATTTGTAATGAGAATACGATATATTTTGTAGTGAGAATGCGATATATTTGTAATGATAATACGATATATTTGTAATAAGAATACGATATACAGAATGCGATATATTTGTAACGAGAATACGATATGTTTTAATCTGGAATGAGAATATGATATATTTTGAATGAAAGAGATAAAACTACTAAAATCAATTTATCGATAATTATTATCATTTAGCAATGTAATTATTTTATTAAGGTCCTTAAGCAATATAAGTACAATTCTACCGATACGATATCGAGTCCACGATATTATTCCCTGTTGCTTGAGCTATCAAATGCATTTCAGAATGTAACCGTTTTCTGTTTCAACAAAACGACATACGTCACATACCGCGTTCATTTAAAGCGTCCTAACAACTCCAGCTTGAGGATCGGCCAGTAAAAATTCCAATTGATAACACAAACACACACATCAGGGTTATTGGTAATTCGACGTATTCCTTTGAAGACGTCATAGTACGACTAGCACTGTTTGTAATCCTTAGTATTTCTTTCAGATATTTTGAGGGATTCTGTTAGGTAGGAGACCATTTCTCTACGAGGAATCGATGTTATGATTCAGTAATCTTTTTCCTGTCGCACAAAGAGGGATTTCTGTGGGAGACCGTTTCTTGACGAGGAACGGATCTTACAGTTTAACCATCTACCCAACTAGGGATTCCCCACAAGGTGACTGTTTCTCGATGAGGAATATCCCTTGTGGTCTAGTAATCTCTTTGTAATGTATGCCACTTTTCCTAGTGTCCATTGCGCAGTTACCGCTACATTACTGAGGCAAGTCGCCAAAATTGAACTTCCTAGTGACACACACGGTGAAATTACTTTCTTACCAAGTTCGGTCTCAGTACATAGTTTTGTATATTTGAGAATGTTCTATCTGGAGATATTCAAAACAATGTCATTGTTTGTTTTCCAGAAGAATTAGCAATTGATAACACAATACTATGTCGCAAAAACTGTCGAAAGAACGTGTTCAAATTAACAAGTAAGCTTGAGTTTTGCGAAAAGTGGCATAGTGTATACCTCAGAGGTAATAGATATGTATCATACAAAAGTTGATAATTCTCGAGATATGAGCATTTTAGTGTTTTCAGAATAAAATGCTCCTGAGGTAGAGCTGTGAACTACTAATCGGTACACAGTTTTGCTTTGAATGTTTGACATTTACTCGTCTGTGCAAATGATATGAAATGTTACCGAAGTAAAATTATAGTTAAAGCATAACTGTGGAGAATATAGAAGAACGAACACTGCAATGGATAATAAACCGTTGCAAAAGAGTGTCAGTGTCATGCGAAACTATTAACAGACTGTGAGAAGACAGGAAACGGACAAATAGCCTTAAAAAAGTATGCAGTTTAATGGACTTTCACCTGATGTAAGGACGTCAATGAAAGACTTGCTAGTTTTCAATCAAAAGATGAGCAATGTTGGGCAGCGGAGTGTGTCTATACGTACCTAAGTATTGCATGAAAGTAAGTAGATATTTTGACTTTATGTGTTTATCTTTGACATAACAAATCAACACAGTTCTTTTGATCACTCATTATAACATCTACTATTTTCATGCAATTAGTAAGTTTTCTCAACTGGGGTTCACACAGATGTCAACATATGAAGACGATGAATTTAATGGCAATCTCCTGGTTTACTCCTTATATCAGTCTCTAGTTATCGCATTTGTAACTTTCTTTTGTTGAAAGAAGAAGAATTAACGTTGTTCTTTTGTTCGAAATCTAGCAAGTTTTTCGTAGACTTCCATACCTTAGATCAAAGTCCATAAAACGGTATAGTTGTTTTTAAGGCTATTTGTACGTTTCCTGTCTTCTCACAGTCTATAAATACATTCACATTACTCTGTCGTAACTTTTTGCTGTTCATCGCCGTGTTTATTCTCTTTATATTCTCCATACTTATGTTTTTACTATAATTTTGCTTCAGTAACATTTCATATCGACTAGTAAATATCAAATATTCAAAATAGATCTGTTTACGGACTTGTAGTGTTTGCAGCTCACAGAGACCAGTATATACCTTGGGAGCAATTTTCTAAGAAAACACTAATATGTTGTGACGTCACGTACCTGCTCGTAGGGCATTGCATTGTATACGTATTACTTCACTTGCGTTTTCTCTTCTTTTGTTTCGTATAAAAATTTTGTTCTTATTTATATTTGTATTTTATAAATATGTTTTCTTTACTTTCATTTTATGTTGTATTTTCTATGCAGAACCCTTTGCTTGAAGTAAATGTCTAGATGTTATTAATTCACAACTAAGAATCAATGTTTTACGGCCAAACTATATGATTTCTAAATTGTATCTTTGTATTCTAGAAGCGGCCCAAGGGCGTATAAATACATTTAATATGACGTAATTAACGAACTATTTACAAGTGAACGGTGTACATTAAATAAATATTAATTAGCTACAAATTTATAGAATTTTAAAGAATATCTCTGATCACAGTGATGTATATTTTAAATGTCTTAATTCTGTTTTTCTCTAAATTGTACACTACTTCTCATTTGCGGAAGGATATGTTAACGCCTTTCCGAGGTTATAAATAAAGCTACGAATGCATGTAAATTCATTCTTACTGTGGAACCGAAGGGGTTCATAGCTCTGATAAAAGGCTTGCTTGTGTTCCTCTTGTTTCATTCTCGGCTTGTTCTATCGAGCAGCGTAACACTGAATGTTATATTCCGATGCCAGATCGGTACGGGATATATACACTATAAGTCTCTTTGAAGCCAGTCCAGTACGGGACTTCACAGAGCAAATTGCTTGGGAATTTACATACATAAACACGTAGTTAGACTTAGATTGTCTTTCTTCTTACCGTTCCCTTTCAGGCTTTCCTTTACGTACACATAATCTGAGCTAGCCAGGTTAGATTCTCCAGAGCACAAGGTTCGTTCAATAAGTCTTTAGAAACTCGTAAAATCGAAAGAGGTTTGCTCTTAGTATAGTGAGGTCATCGCTTAAACAGATGCCTATTTTGAGAACCTTTCAAAATCCTACTTTTTGGACGGCGAACTGAAGGGAGATTGTGTTGAAACAAAATCTACCTAAAATAATTTGTTTCTCTAGGCGTGGTACAATGAAGGAGGTTATTATTTCTGGTTATTCGCAAGGGAACAACGAAGTAAAATTTAGATATCAACTCTCCAGTTCTAAGATTCCCGTTAAGTATCTTGTATAAGTACATCAAATCTACCAGCTTGCGACGAGAAGAGGGAACGTGGAGACCAAGAACCGATAATAACTCTGGTTTGCTTAAGCTACGTACTGATGGTATTCTTCTTTTGACTATAGCAAGAAAAAAGTTCAGAACAGAATCAATATGAGATAGATTAGAAATACTAGCCATGTTCCAAATTGGGGAGCAATATTCAATTTTAGGGGAGATGAAGGTTTGGTAGAAAATACTCAATGAATGAAGGTCCTTAATTTCTGCAAATCTATAGAGAAGACCAAGTAAGCGCATAGAACTGTTAGTTATAGAAGTCACGTGATCAGCAAACAGAAGTTTTTCGTCAAATACCACTCCAAGGTCCTTTTGAGAAGAAACTTTAGCGACAGGATTATCTTCAATGGTATAGGCAGATGGGATTTGATTCCTCTTTAAAGAAATAGTAAGAAAAGAAGATTTTGAGGGTACTCAAAACTTATTGAACAATCTTCGTACTTACTGCCTAGTCGACGTCCAAGTAGTGACGTATTAATGTACAAATCTAGAAAATGATCAGCTCGTTTATCATACATTTTATGGCTCGATTTAATGGAAATTAATCATATTATGTCCTCAAAAGAATACGTCGAATTATTATACCAACAATTCCGAACATATCACTTTGAAATACTGGTTAATTTTGTCCAGGTTACGTTAGGTAAGTTGACTTTGTGGAGGATGAGATTATTATTATTATTATTATTATTATTATTATACATGGCTACAACTATTGGTGTGATTATTTCAACATGGAAAAATTAGAACAAAGACGCAAAAATGCTGGTAAAATAATTAAGTTTTCAATCCTTTTAGTACATATGTAGTAGCGGTTAATACCATTCCATTGGTGTTTGACACCTTTGAACAAGACAAAGCATAATGTTTTTATTTTCATTTGGAAAGTTTAAAAAATAATGTGTGTGTTATAAATTCAGCTGTCAATCCTTTTAGTATGTATCTAGTAGCTTTAATAACATTAGTTTATTACACCTTTACAAAAGACAAAGCGCAGTGTTTTTTAAAACTCTTTTAACTTATGTATGACTACGTGCTTTATAGGCCTGTAGATGTTCATAGCACGAATTATTATATTATATCGTAAAGAAACATGCTTGTGGGCGCCTTAATTGCCACAGCAACGCCCAGTTTATCTGAGTCTGGCGCCGTTACTGAATAATTTGCTATTTGGTAGGTAGAGCAGATAGAGCAATGAAAGGACCGGTGTTAGTCTTTTATCCCTTCACCTTTTATTAAAAAAATACAAGTAAAAAGTTAATAAAAAAATGTCTCCCGTACAAAACTATGGAGACTTATTGTTGAGCTACATTTGTATCTTATTTCCTTTCTCTTAAACAGTTCCTTGGGTTGCTGTTGACGTTGGTCCAAGTACGGAGTGTTGTTACCTGGCTGAGAAAGGAGGCCCTCAGCTTCGTAGCAGGTAGGGGACCATTGGAGAGTCTCATCCCGTAGCGGATATGGATTTGGGGAGTTTTACCTATCTCATAGCAGATAAGGCGGTAGATAGGTTGGCCTACCTCGTAGCAGGTTCGACCAAGGAAAGGACGACCTATCCCATAGCGGATCCGACCAAGGTAAGGGAAGAGAGGAGAGTGGACGTGACTATTCCTGGAGACAGAATAGTGGCTTATTGGAACAGCTCGACGCCTTTTATTCTGTTCTGGTTCGCTGACTCTGCAGTTCTAGACGTCCTCTGCATCCTCGGCCATCTTCGGTTGCTTTCGTCGGTTCCCTCCGTCTTCCAATATTACTATTTGTTACTAGTAGAAGCACGTGTTTTTACGCACACTACGATAGCATAATCCACGGCATTTTACAATATATTATTAGTATTATTATAGTCTGTATTTTTTAAATTACTTATTCTGTTACTTTGTTCATATGCACCGGAAAGGATAAATTTTTAGTGTTTATCATATAAACAGAGTAATAGTTGGGTTCTGCGTTATATGTTGTTGTTTTTTTTACATATTTTGCACAATATTAAATATTTTTGGTCATTTAACATATTTTTTTTATATAAAACAAAGTTAATATTCAATATTTGCTTATGCTACTCTTTTATTAAACTCCTTGAGCAAGCTACTAGAGAGATAATATGCTGGGGGGGGGGGGAGTGAAATTTTGTTTGACAACTTAGCTATGTTCCATCCTACATAAATCTCTTAAACCAACTTATCTACATAGAGAATTGATATTTTAGGGAGTTTCAAAGCAAACCTAATTTTCGGAAAGTTTATCCAAATTTGTGTACTTAGTCATTACTTCATTGCAAACAACAATGTTAGGTTAGAGTTTCCATATCCAGCAATAACTTACTGATTTATCTCCATATAATAAAAATGAAAGTAACGATGTTTGTGCCGGCATCACACTAAAACGGCTTAACATATTGCAATGACTTTTCGCACATGATTAAATATAGGTGCTGTTCCACTGAACCTGTGTTAACTTGATGAGGTTCATGCACAGTTCTCGTAGTGGGATAGAAAAGGCAAGGCAACGTCTGGAGAAGTGGACTAGAAAAGTAAGGGTACGCTTGCACCTAATGGCGGCAATTGCCTATTGCAAGTAAAAGGCAATGAGGTCCCATTAATAAAAATGTAGGGGGTACACGAAATCCAGAACGAAAAGGATACGGCTTAATGTGCCCCCTCGTTCCCCCGGAAAACACACACTTCGAGCACTGCTCACAGGCACAAACGGCCCTTTTTACAACGATACTAAAGGCCTGAAGACAGTGGTCGACTCTTTGCCGACTGGACCTACTCTGAAAGCGGAATAGATTTATTGTGTTGTGTTCAAAAACTTCATTTAGAAAATGATTTTAAAAATGAAAACCCATAGTATGAAATAAAAATTACAGAAAGAAAAAGTAAATTACAGCCAATATTAATAGGTGCTGTATAATCAAGAGGTCACATATTCGATACCCGATGTGGTCACAAGTGGTTCACAGCACACTTTAATTGTAGGTCCTGTCCTTAAGAGACGTAATCCTGAAGGACAATGACAATTGATCACAGACCTGCCTCCAGTTTGAGGACACCGATCTTCATCACCACGTATATACAGGGTGAAAAAATGTAAGAGGTACAAACTTTAGAAAGGGAAAGTTTTATCAAAACCAGATAAAACCGTTATCTTTAGGAAATGTAAAAGATATACGTAGTTACGGAGCTAGAGAGGTCCAAAATTACCACGGCAACGTCACAAATGATACAATATTTCGACAAATAATTACATAAGTCCTATCGGTTAGCAGATCGCAAAGCAAGCTGTAATGAATATATATGTTTTTGAACGATGCTGATGCATGAAGATTGCAGCTTAGAGGGAATTTCTATTACACGGTTTTTACACGGTTTTGTAAATCGATTTTTGACCGTAAAAATAAAAGTTGTGGGTGACAGGGGGGACTAGCAGAATCACGTTAATCCTTTGGTAATGATATTCTTACGTCACTCATCAATAATAAATATTCTTCAAATTGAAGTACTGTGTCAACTTCGATTGTGACTCGCTAAAGCAACACCGCTGAAGTAACTATTTGTCAACAGATTACGTCACTTGTGACTACGTTGGGTCATAATTGGATGCATATGGAGGAAAATAAACACAGTTTCTTTCAAGAGAACTTTATTCGTGTTTCAATGAGAACTTTCTGCTCCTAGAGTTTGTACTCGCAATATTTGTTCACCCTGGATTTGTTTTTAACTCGTACTCTATAGACGAAGGACCGCAATAAAAAGATTCATGTAGACCACCGTTTCTCAACCTTTTTCATCCTGCGATCCTCTTTCACCATGCCTTCTCGCCAGCGACCCCCTTTCACCATGCTTCCTAGCCGGCGGCCCACAATTATTTTATTTTGTGTAATATTTGCTTTTCATTTCAAAACGTTAACAGTTTATTTCCTGTATTTATAATAAATATCCTAATTATATTATCCAAAACTATTCAGCAAACTACATTATCTTCAGTAATTATTAAAAACAGCAAGCAAAATAAAATACTTTCTTTGGAATTTATTAGTTTTAATCTGCAAAACCCTAGTTAGATTTATTTTTTCATCTTCCCTCGCGACACCCTTGCATACATCTCGTGGCCTCCTTAGGTGTCGCGATCTCCAAATTGAGAAACCCTGATGTAAACAAATGTCCTCATAAAAGGAAGTAGAAAGACACACCAAAAAAGGAATTTTGGGAAAGAAAATCTGTAACTGGCGAGGTCGGCAAAAACAAAATAATTAAAATATACAAAATGTCTGTAATTTAACAATAGCAATGCTTTCCCAGATATGAGTTATACATTGAAATGAGTCATCATTATTCCTAGGTACAGTGAAATTAAAGAAAAATCTTTCGATGGGATGGATGGTTTTCAATCGCCGGTCTGCAGACAGGTACAGGTCTGCAAAACTATTATGTCAGTCCACAGCAAATAAATAAATTTGATTATAAACACTTATTCTCGAGATTTCGACAGCTCAAAATTAAGTTTTCAAAATCACACACAATCTGAAGATGTGCTGGCATCTTTTGAACGTCAAATTTACCTCTAATTTACTGGCATCTACCCGGTCCTTTACATATTTCGCTCATCGGTCCGTGAATTTAAAGGTTTGAATAATACCGTCGTATGGAATGTACTAACAACGATATTGTATTTTTCTTTTCGTTCGATGGCAAAGCTGGTTATAAGTAACAATATCATAATAATACTTTTAAAAAAAGAAGATTTTAGGTAACAATATCATTATAATTGAATAACTAAATGTTGTTTTTATATTGCATGGAAATTAGCAAGTCGCAATAAGTTCGTTTATTTACCACCAGATAGCAGGTGCTAGAAAACAGTAGAGACACCTGCCGTTATTTTTTAGGACTTGCTGAGCTGTTTGTATACAAATATCGCGTATCTTTCGTGAATAAATGTGTTTAAAATGTCGGAGTGGAAATGATAAAAATTCGTGAGTACAAGGGTACATTTCTGGGGTACCTAAAATGAATAATTGTATCAAATGACTTTATAAAACTTTAGATATAAACCTTGCACTACTGCATGCCGCTCAAAAACCTAGATAAAGTCAATTCTTTCGAAATAACAACCATCTACTAAAATTGCTAAATGTTTATTAAAGTGTATATTTATGTATTGAAGTTTTCCACATTCTTCTTCCACATTTGCGAAAAAAAAAAAGTATAAAAATTTTAATAAACACATGTAACGAAGGAATTTATTTCTTAGTCATTCCACTGAATTTTCAAGGGCATATAATAAAAACAGCTCCAAAATTGCCATGGTCAGATTTCTTCGATCGTTGGTCAGTACACAAGGAAACTTCGAAAACAATCTCTCACAGTCTGCATTTCAAACTTTACCTTGCTTTTTCCAACAGCGAGATTTTCGGTAGCATGATACTGTATTTCACGTGTTTGACTTGTGTTCATATATTTTTTTTTTACCGTGAGTAGCGCCAAACGCACACAACGAATGGCTTTGTGATAATGCAGTTCGTATTTTTCCTGCTAGATGGCAATCCGTGTTCACAAAGTTATGCCATCAGTGCACTATAGAGTGTACTACATTCCAACATTATATGTGCTACGCGAATCATATGATAGGTTTTTGAAGACTTTTTTTTTTTCAATTGTTTATGCATTATTTTCGTGCATGAATGAATGCAAATGATATAATTTCTTGAGAATTGCTCATAATTCGTGGATGAAAGTATTATGCTAGTATTTCGTGAGTATTTTGCGAGTATGAAGAACGTTTTCACACAACCATCTATCTACACAAAAAGATTTCTTGAGTGTTTAAACTTATATCGCCAATTCGCGAGTCGCGAAATTCTGCTGTCCGCAGTAATACATTTCATTTTATTTTCTCGAATATTCCTTTCACTGCCAACACCATTGTTTAGTTGGAAATCATGGTGAAGGATTAATGATAACAAGTCGCTCTTATCTTTACAAAGAATCGAATGGTGACATACTGTCTCTTTGGGAGTAAATGTCAATTAATTATAACCAGCCTGGTGGACATTTAGAGTCAATAGTCTAGTCTGTAAAAAAACATATATTTACTAGGATCATACTGTAGCACTAAATATCTGAGTACATATTTTAAATTGTAGTTATCGCTTACAATTTTTTAAAAAATCCCTCGTCGCCCCTGCAAGTATATGTTCAAAGTAATTGCAATAATAATGATGCAATAATAAACTAAGATTCCTCGGAGGATTCGGATGTAAATATGGACGAGCGATATTACTGTTACTTTTTGGCGTGGTACGGTATTCAAAATGAATCCCCAGTTCCTGGTTGATAACGCACCCTCCCTTGTAACCAAGGGGTCTCGGGTTCAATACCCGATGAGGACACAAGTGGTTCATCCACACAAAAGCACTTTAAACTGTAGGTCTAGTTACGACATCATATTCATCCCATGAAAGGCAAGGGAAAACCACTACAAGTTCATATTGCCCAGGGACTTTCAGTTTAAAGACTTGCCTGCGGACAGAACACCGTTATCATTTACACTTCAATCGATATCTCACGGTTCACATAACTTACCTATTCTAATGCTTTGTGAGAAAGAGAAATATCTGTCTTGGCTTAAATTCAGAGTATTATCCTGATATTCATCCGGTGTGATGAAAAGAATCTAACGAATTCCTCTTGGATACTCAGAACCACAAGAAATACGACTGAATACGCGATTTGCTAACGACATTATCTGTTTATTACTGAGATTGCACAACCAAGGGAAGAAAAAAAAAAGTAATTAAAAATTAATGTAAAGTTGAAATATCCAGAAACTTTGATAAGAGTTTTTAGTAGTACTTCTTCAAAACAAAAGCGTGTTTATTGTACTTACGTTTCTTTTTCTTTCTTATCGCTTGAATTACGAAATACTTCCAAGATATTGCAGGAACCTCTTTACATCAATGTAAACAACGCATGACTAGTGTGTTTATAACTGTTCATTGGAGGAACGTTTTCTGACAACTAGATTCGCACAATAATCTATTATAGAGATATTGCATAAGTCGTGACCTTCAGCATCTGTACATCTACGCCTTTCTTCTCTCTCCAGCTACTAAAATTACTCAGCACATAATGATTTAATTATATGGCAAATTAAAGAGTATTGCTCTTCAAACTATATGAGGCTTAGTTTAAAACAACTGGAAAATTATCCAATTATATAGATATATTGTTACTGTCTTTCTTCAGAGAAAGAAAGCAAACCTTAACAATGCTCAAGGACTCTGCCACACCCCGCTCTAATAGAGAGGGGGCGTCGCCCCTTCAAATCGTCGAGCACGCCCCCTAACTTTCAAATGTTTACTGTTCAAAATTGATTTTTGCCCCCCCAAACTGAAAACCCTAGCGAAATCCCTAACTATGCTTATAAGGAAGTCCGGTAATCCAGCTATAGCCGAAGTAACATGGTAAAGAAAAGGTCTCTTTAGTGATGGGTGAGACTTTATGTTGGTTGGTTGTCTTGTGCACCCGAACTCTGCTTCAGGATTCAATCCCTACAGTTGATTGGGTCCACACGTTAACATCAAGTCAACAACTTTACAAGCTCGATTGGAAGAAAAATACGAGTCGTAATGCTGTTTTAGCTTATTCAAATAATGTTGATGTACTTACGTATAAACTCACAAGGGGACTACCCCAAGTGTTACAAACCGATTGGAAACCAAATTTCTTGTATGAACAGGACACACCCCAGAACTAAAAAAAAATATGGTAGCAAAAACTGCTCCAATTACCCCCTTGTGATATTTTCGCCCCTTGGTCGAATGACCTAGTCATCAATATTCCCAGGCCAAACAGCTAAAGCTAGAAACACAAAGCCGAGACGAATATGGCAACCTTTGCAAACTTTCGTATTATCCCCTTTAGCTAAATGAACATTTATACCAAATTCCGTGTTTCTAGCTTCAACCGTTTGGGTTGTACATATACTTTCGTTATTTATTTAGGCCGCCATATTGGATCCAAAATGGCAACTTTTTCACCATTTGGCATTGTTTCCTTTACCTACCCATTCTCATAAACATTTATGCCAAATTTGGTATTTCTAGCTTCAGTACTTTGGGCTGTGCATATACCTTCAATATTTACTTTCGGAAGCGATATTGGATTCAAGATGGCGACTGTTTCCCAATTTCTTTATCATTTCGTGACCACCTCTTGGTAATCAAAATTTGTGCCAACTTTGGTGTTTTTAGCCCAAGCCATTGTGAAATACATTCTAGTCCGTCATATTGGATTCAAGATGGCGACTTCTTGCATTTTTTTTATTATTCTCGTAATCTACGTTTGATGATTGGCCTTGATTCCAAATTTGGTATTTCTCACTTCCATAGTTCGTGCTGTGCATATACTGTCGGCATTAATTTTAGGACGCCATATTGGATCCAAGATGGCGACTTTTCCAAAATTTCTTTTCTGTTTCGTAACCTCCTCATGATAGTCAACATTTGGTGTCTTTAGTCTCAGCGTCTTGACTCTGTGTTTCTAGCTTTAGCTGTTTGGCCTGGGAATATTGATGACTAGGTCAGTGAGTGAGTTATTCGACTAGGGGGCCAAAATATCACAAGGGGGTAATTGGAGCAGTTTTTGCTACCATATTTTTTAGTTCTGGGGTGTGCCCTGTTCATACAACAAATTTGGTTTCAATCGGTTTGTAACACTTTGGGGTCCCTTTTTCAGTCAAAAGTGACTGGGAAACTTCATGATGAAACTACAAATAAACTTTACTACACAAACAAATAAAAAAATAAAAATGCTCATATCCTTATCGATACGACTTGTGTTTAAGCTTTAAAAAAGCGTTGGGCAACTACGCCACATACTCACGAGAGTTTCCAAGCACCGGTTTATGAACTGAAGAAATAGAACGAAGATGGTGCAAGGTCAGGGCTATGAGATGAGTGGGAACGCAGCTTCATTCCACTGAGATTTCGCAATTTTCTTCAGATTTTTGTCCGTGCGAAAATGCGTTAACCCTGTGTGAGCACTTGTTCAAGTTATTAAGAAAATGCTAACAGTATTTCAAAGTATGATGCATCTGCTCGAAATAAAGGTTTCCATTATCTTTCAGGATACATTATAACGTACAAACGATACGACAGAGAAAAAAAGTTAAGGTAAATACGTATGTTCTTATGCTGATAAATATTGACAATAATATCTGCAAAAAGCTTCAAATAATACTCCCTGATAACCCTTCATCATGTGAATTAACATTCTTTTCGAGAATTTCTGTTAAGTCTGAATCGCAATGCAGAAGAAGTTCAATGCTTTTCCAGTACAGCTGCGGTGGAGAGCGCAGAGATTCATTCCCTGGTGCACGACAGATGTCACCCTCACTACTACAACGGAAGATGGCAGCCATGTTAATGTTCTTCTAAGGTTTACTTGATATTTTTGGATAAATAATAAGGGACTAATGTCCTGAACATTACTGATTACTTTATTTACAAATAAAATCAGTCATAGGCCTGAATTCACGTCTACAAGATAATAAGACGATGAAAGTTAATGAGACAATCACAGGACGTAAAGACGTTAGTGCAGAATTGACCAGAACGTAACTTCTGATGTGAGTTTAAAAGTATTGATTTGGTTGGATTAAATCATCCCACGCTTTTGGACAAGAGAATTTGTGATCATAAGCCCGTACGGTGCTGAAAAGTTCCTTCGGCAGATTAGTGAATTGTGAACATGCATCGAGAATCTTCATAGTTGTTGCGACAGCTGTTTGTTCCAGAATCAGTGCGTCGGTAAAGTTAGTTTACAAAAATATATCTTGCACGAAGGATTTACGGTTTAGGTAGTCGTAGCAAGATTAAGCATAGCACCGAAGTCAGGTTCTCCGGGATTAGCATCTCTTAAATCCAAGTGCTGAAGAAGAACTGCAAGTATGGTAAGAGGTTATTTGATTGACAATCAGGATCTGTTTTACCTGCTGAATTAATTGGGGATACATAACATCTTTCAGAAGTATTAGTGTTGTCTTTTCATTAATAAACACAGAAATTATATCTCTTTAGCGTTGAAGGAGGTTTAAAAGTGGTTATAAACGGTGTGAAAAGTGTTTAGTAAAAGTAATAACTGTTAACGATTCCCAAGGCATGATATTATTTTAATCGATCGTTGCTTATTAAGATCTCACATGAGAATCCATACATTTCTCGTTTAAGTATTGAGATAATCAAGGGTGAAATAACATATAACGTAGTTGATAAATGTTATTCTAATTTTGTTATTATGTGTGTTTGTTTCTGATAGTCTCTAGTCTGTGTACCGACGTGTAAGTGACTGACTTGCAAATACAGATACTCATACGAGAATTCTTATGCGGATTCATCATAATGCAAGTGTTTGAATCAACTTACCTATGAAGAAGATCTTGTTCTTACCTGAAGTATA
Organism: Lepisma saccharinum; assembly: GCA_022664845.1. Classification (NCBI taxonomy): domain Eukaryota; kingdom Metazoa; phylum Arthropoda; class Insecta; order Zygentoma; family Lepismatidae; genus Lepisma; species Lepisma saccharinum. The sequence goes on from JAGDQP010005601.1 coordinate 20,139, forward strand.
TATATCTTCCAGTACTGAAACGAAGTATTTGCGTCAAGCTCGACACAAGTAATTTACCAAGCTCTGTACGATGATTTGTCCTTTAACACTAGCGTACTACGACGTTACTTCAGCTTTACGTTCTAGGTACAGAAAAACCTTACAACATCAAGAACGAACGAGTTGCGTGTTAACAATCCCTTAGAAATAATACCAGACACAACACACAGCAGTTGCGTTTGTTCAGACAATCCACTTTGAACAAAACGTGCTATTTGCTTATGCGTCTCGGTTAAATATGCACTTTTTATCAGCGATTACAATTCGTCTCCAAAGCCAGAGAGAGAGAGGCAAACATACTGTGATATCCACAATTAGCGATTCCGTAATTGTTTTGTTAACCAAAGGAATTTACGAGTAATTTTACCGATAGAGGCCAACATAGCTGGAATATTTTAATAAAGTTATTTGTTATTTTTTTTTGTAATATTTTAGACAATTTTCAGGATTTCAAGTAAATGTTTACGATTTTTATGAAATATTATAATGTTTTTTTTTTAATGTTTTCAGTTCTGTGCGATAATAAAAACACAATGAACTGCTCTTATTTCCGCGCAATAAGCTTCCTTTCTTTCCCACAGTAGTACATTAGAAGGAAAATAGCTCTTTTACATAAGAGTACTTGGGAATCACAACCCCATTTTTGGAGATTTTTTTTTTTAAAAAGTACTTCGAAAATGAAGAACAATATAGAAATTTTGAAAAGTGACCTCGGTAACATTCATTAACTCCTTCCAAATAAACTACTCTGAGATTTTGAAACACCACCATTTAGACTAGAAATTTAAAAGTACGTAAAGTTTTACGTCATAGTCAAAGCGTTCGACGCTTTGATACAATAGGCAGGTACCGTACGTTCGAATGTTACCGACCGATGTGACTGAAGTTTTTCCAGAATTTCTTTGAATTTCAGCACACGAACGAAGACGTCATATTCTACTATGAGGTCTATGGCAGAGCTACCTAGCGGATGGATTCAAAATCGCGTGCTCTGAACAAAAACCCATTAGTTTTAGCGCAGCCAGAAATGGGGAAGCGTGATAAGTCTATCTATTATGAGGTCTATGTTATCACTCGCTCCCGGGTGGTCACTCCTTCCTCCGTTCTCAGTTGGCTACGCATTTGGTGTCATCCTTCATACTCAGTTGACTACGCAATTGGTATAAACTTCTGGCACCCAGGTAGGCTACTCAACCCGTGCTATCCTTCATTCCTGATCCCCTACCGAACACCCAAAGAAGAAGAAGGCTAGAGAAGCCATCTTTCTATCTTAAAATTCTGTAAATTGGTTTCCTACGGGACGGTAATTTTGTTAACGTTACTATCTTTTACAATAAAAGGTTGAGGGCTAAAATCCACTCCCGTGTATCAATTCTCTCTACCATAAAGAAATCAAAGGAACATTTCGCTATAAAATACGTTTGCCGAGTTTGCATATCACATTTTGTATCTATTGTTCTCCTTAATATCATTACTTTCTACTTGGGATCCTTTCTGAAGAAATTAACTACGGTCGCAATATTAAATAATGGCGCTATGTTACAGAATAAAGAGAGGACAGTGCCAGTAAGTGATGCATATACATCCCGGCCTTTTAATTAAAACCAAAACAATGAGGAACTCGATTTTTTTTCTAAAATCGTGGAAAGTATGCCATTTTACAAGATGGCGACCAGAACCCGATATATTGTTCCTACGCGCTGTCTCCCGTTAATTTTTCAACCATTAATTAACATGTAACAATTTTGTTGAGTTTCATGCTGGTAGCCAGAAATGCAGGATATTTACATTTACAAACCGCACTATAGAGAAGATACAAAAGTGTTTATTTCATATTGCTGTCCCAAGTCATTGTTCGGAGTTTCATTCTATCTAAGCAGATAGCCTTCAAGCTAATTTGTCTGTATTTAGTTAGCAAATATTATGGTAACCCTACATAAGTGTGTATTCATATCGTGCAACTATCATGTAAATACTTAATTTATGCGGTACTTGCATATTTAACCAATATGTTTTTAGCAACAATTTAACGTTGATTGTATTATGTTCTGTAGTTTGTGACATGTTGTATATCGTTGCTCTAGACGTGCTATTATACGGTTAAATGAACACAATAAAATCTGAAGTTACACTACCAATTGTTTCAAATGCAACAATAAAAACTAAATTTAATCTTTCCAGATTGCCAACAACTCAGGATGCAGCAGCTTTTCACGTCCTGAGGTCATACCACCCAGTGAAAAAGTATTTGGGAGTTGAGAAAACTCCCCTACAATTGGCCTGGGTGCGCACCTGTCTCGGACACTCCTCTCAGAAAACGATTTAGCTCCCTTGATTTAATTGATGTAGCTAGAAAAATGGATGCACCAGTGCATGTGAGTGCAGAAAAGCAGGGCGCAACTGCTCATCGATATGCAACTTTTGCGTCAGACAGTAATGCACAAAACTGCCTAAAGTCGTTGTCGCTAATGACACTGAAGACGGGGTCACTTCTTCAGTGGGGTAGTTTCGTTTGTGCATTTGGTGCGTGCAACAGAATGTAATGTAACTACCTGGGCCCAAAGGGCCTTCAGACGGGACCTCTGGCCATCTTCATCCTTTGTATTTAATTGTTGTATGATTGTGATGAGAATTTAATTATAGCTTGGTAAAAGAATCGAACTCTGAGCAGGATCAAAAAGGCCCACACACCCAAGCAACCAGGAATCCACCCAGGCAAAACTTTTATGAATTTATTAGTTAATATTGTTAGTTGATAATTTAGATTTTGTTAAATGAGTGGAAATCAGAATGTCACTTTTTCTTTTTTTTGCTAGCCAGGCTAGCACCCCCAGAGAGCTAAACCCTCTATTTGGGAAGGGATGGCTAAAGAAGTGTGGATCTTGCGAAAGAGGTGGGTCGGCAAAGGGATTTTATTTTGGATCTTTTAATCTTTATTTATTCTTTCCATAAAGGTCATTATGAGTTTTCCTCATAATCATGCTTTAAGGATAAAAAGAAAAAAGCAGTTTGTATAATGCTGGATGATTAAATGAGCATGAGGTGCATTAGACAACACTTTGGCACAAATAAGACGAATGAGTGATTATCTTCTGATCTAGGGGCTACTCTAGATCGTGATGGAGACAGATGGGCCCTTTGCGTTCAAGATGGTCACTGTGCAGAATATGTAGGTGCTAAATAATGAGGGATGATCGGTGTGATGTACGCAGAGAGGAATGGTATGTCAGGGTGATTTGGAGAGATGAATGGTATAGTGTAAAGAGAACTGATAATGGTGTATGTCTGTGAGTAGAGGGTTGTTTTGCTGTTCGTGTGAGATGGTGATATTATGGAAGAGCAGGTGGTTAGTTTCGAAACGTTTTGTAATGTATTTTATGCGTAGTTTTTCTAGGTGATATATAGTAAGTGTGGGAAAGTTAGTGTGTCAAATAGGTCTTGGGTCGGGCTGGGAAGTTTTATTCTATACGCAATACGGAGGGCATGTCTTTCAAGTATTTGGAGCTTTTTGTAGAATGTATGGTCTGCGGCAATCCAGGTGTTGTATCCGTAAGTGAGAACCGGGCGTAGGAATACTTTATATGTGTTTAGCACTGCTTCTGGTTTTAGCCCCATGTGGTTCCTGTAAGGCGCTTAAATAAGTTTAGTCTATTGTACGCTTTGCTAATGATGGTTTTGAGATGAGGTCACTAGGTTGGGTGTTGGTCAAGTGTGAGTCCGAGGTATGTGACTTGTTTTGAAGCTAGGATTGGGTTTTGATGGACAGATAAGGTGAGACTGGACGGATTGCGTTGAAAACGTGAGTGATGTTTAGGAGGAAGGAAAACGATGGTTTGGGTTTTATGTGAATTAATGGAGAGTCCCCACTTACTGCACCAAGAGGTAAAGGAGTTGATAGCGTCTGTCATGGTTCTGTTTATATTTTGGATGGTTTTACTACAAGCCAGAAATGCTGTGTCGTCATCGTATTGGAATAGGAGAATGTTGGGAGGTAAAGGGGGCATGTCGGCAACAAAGAGTAAGTATAATAAAGGTGATAATGCTTATCCTTGAGGGACCCCACAGTGGAGGAAAATGGGATGTGATAGGCTGGAATTGATTGAAATGTAGGCAAGACGGTTCGTAATGAAATTGAAGATGAAGCGAATGTAGGTTATAGGTAGTTGAAAAGATCGGAGTTTGTGGATAAGTGTTGTGTGCCAAACTTTATCAAAAGCTTTTTCTAAGTCAAACAGGACGAGACAGGATGGTTGGGAGGTATTGAAGTGGTTTGTAATTGTATTGACGAGGCGGAGGAGTTGGTCATTGATGGAGAAGTTGGGACGGAAGCCGACTTGGTGGAGAGGTATGAGATTGTGGTGGTCTAGATGGAGATGTAATCTTTGGACGAGGATTTTTTCTAAAGTTTTACTGAGTGCAGAGATAAGTTGGATTCTTCGATAAGAAGAGATTGAGTTAGCAGGTTTTTGGGGTTTAAGAAACAGTGTTTTAGAGGTCTTCCACTGTAGGGGGAAAATACCGGTACGCAAGATGAAGGTGTAAAGTATTGCAAGGAGTTGGATGAGGGAGTAGGGAGCTTCTTTAAGGTGTCTAAAGGTTATGGTGTCAATGCCTGGTGCAGATTGGCGTTTACGTGCTAATGTTTGGGTAATTTCTTTCGGAGTGATGGGTTCAGTAAGTGGGTGTTCCGGGAGAGTATGGTTAATGTTTGCCTGTAGATGGGGAGATGAGAGATCTAATCGTTCCGCGGGATGACGTACGAAAGGGTTGAAAGGAGGCGAAGGGGTGAATATTTCTTGAAGGTAGTCTGCAAATGCATTGGCTTTCTCCTCATCAGTGTGTAATGCCTGGTTATTTTGTATGAAGGGGTATGAAGTTCTGGTGTATTTACCGGTAAGGGCATTGAATTTTTTTCAATATTTTGTCGGGTGAGATGTGTCTGCAAGATAATTACATGTTTTAACCCATTGTCGCGGTTTGTGCTTTAATGTAATTATGAATAGTTCTCTGGATTTGTCGATGTAATGGAAATGATTCTGGATTTCCGGTTCTCTGGTAGTCACGATAGAGATGTCTGGATCGTTGTATAAGTGGTAGATATTGTGGAGGGAGTTTGGGTCTGTGAGGATGTTGGGTGGTTTGTGGGATGAATTTTTCGGATGCAGAATGAAGAGTGTTGGTAATGGTGTCAATTTGATTATAAAAGTCAGTTTCTGTAGTGAGTGAGATGTTCGGGTTCAAGCGGGTATTGATATAATCTCTGTATCCGATCCAGTCTGCTTTGTCGAAACGTAGTGTTTTTCTCAATGGTATGTTTGTTTGTGTGAAAGGTTGAGTTTGGCAGCTTAAAGTGAGTTTTATGGGGGCGTGATCGCTTCCTATTAGGTCTAATACATCGAAGTTACAACGTTGTTTTAGGTTGGTAGAGGTTATTGCAATATCCGGTGTGGTATTCGAAATTGGTCTGGTGTGTTTCGGCAGTTGATGTACATTTCCTGTGGTTTGAAATTCAATGAATTGTTGAAAAGCTATTTTTTCTCTGTCTGGGCGACCATGTATGTTAATATCGGCCATGATGATATATGTGCGAAAATTATTTGAGATATGTGCAAAGAACGGATACAGTATGGGGTGGCCCGGACGGATGTAGATGGTTGCAAGGGTGATGTAATTATTTTTATAGTATAGAGTTGTAATTATGTGTTCTGGTAGGTTGGGTTTTTGAGGCGTGTGTAAACGCTAAGGTATGGAAGGTGAAAAACCTATAGCAGTGCCACCGTTTGCTCTGAGCGCCGGGAGTGTACTATCGTTTCGAAGGAGTGAGTAGCGTGGTATTTTACAGATGCTGGTAGGCTTGAGATAGGTTTCGTTTAAGAGGAAAGCATTGACCTTTTCTTCTAGAAGCAGCTGTTCAAAAAGAGGTTTATGAGTTGGAAGTGAACGTATATTTAAGAATAGAAATATCAAAGCCATGACTGTATGTGCTAAGAATTTGGAGTTGAATTTAGACTTCTGTTGCAAGTGTCGTAGCATGAAAGTGGGCATAAGGACCAGAATATGTTGCATTGAAGTTCACATGAAGAGTGGTTTTTGCTGCGTGCTGTATTTGGTGCAAGATGAATGGTCGTTGAAATGGATGTATATTCTGAAGCACTACGGTAAGGAAAGCAAGAAGTTGATCGATTGTGATTGGTTGAAAAACAGATGCAGTGCTTGTGCCTTGGTGCTTTATTTCTGGAGTGCGTATTGGAACTATGAGTTCTGGCTTTGATGGTTCCGGTGCTGGTCTCCCTTTACATTTGTAACTAAATGTCGGGTGATTGTCTCCGCATGTAGTGCATTTCGGTGGTTGCTGAGCAAAACCCGCATTTGTCTTCGTTTGGACACTTTGATGTTGGATGCACGTTGCACTGCTGACATTTCTCACATCTCATTGGGAGCGGTGGTGGTATATGTGAAGGCTCTATACTCTGTATCTGCGTTTGTACACATATGCACCGATAGTGAGAAGATCGTCGATGGTTTCCTGGCTATTGGTGAGTACTCGTACCATGTATGTTGGTTCTCCGGTTCGTGATTTGATACGGATGCATTTGAGAATAGTGTGTTCCTCCAGGTTTAGTTCGTCTTCTGTTTCGTTGTCCGGGATGGATGGATCTAAGCCTCGAATTACAACAGATAATGTGGGTGATTTGCGAGGTGGTGGTTTATCTTCCAGTCTGGTCATCTTTGCGGATTTTCCGAAGATCTCATAGCTATGTTTGTTTCGAATGGATGAAGCGAGATTTGGGTTTGGAGACTGAATAATAACAAAATTTCTGGTTGGGATGATCCTACTGATTTGCTCGCGGGAGACGTATTTGGAAAATTGGAGAAGTAGTAGTTTACTATTTTGATATTTCGGATCAAAGTTGGTGAGCAAGAATGAGTGTTTCCTGGTAGTTGAACCTGCTAATGTTGTAGAGTCTTCCGTGTTGTGAATTTCCATTTGATGTTCGGAGTCGGAGTCACTGATGGTATGGGTTCTTTTTTATGGTGGTGATGAAGAACGCCCTGGTATTACTGCAGTTGGTGAGCGAGATCGAGAGCGTGTAGCTGTTTTCTCTGTCCTACGTTGATGCCGTGAAGAGACCAAAGTCGAGTATGGTGGTGGTCCAGGAACTTGTGCTGGAAGCTGGTTAAGTCCTACTTGCTGCTTTTCAGTCATATTGTTTGTGCTTGACACGTAGATATACAAAATGAATGTTGTAATGAGTGTCTGTCCAATTCCTGTTGTTAGGAGGGCCCCCCGTTTGGAAAGGGGAGCAAGAACCTGATGAGGTAGGAGTGAACCGATGATGAGAGGTAATGACTACAGATGATAAACTGTGGATGATCAGTCAAAGTGCAATGACTGCTGTTTCTCAGGCTAACTCCACCCTCCAACACTGAAAAAAATGCTGTCGATCCTATATCGGTGGTACACTTACTGGTCTCGCCTGTGCGTATGCAACACTGGGTCCTCGGTAGTAAGCTAACCATCCAAAGATAGGCTACGTAAACTTATGTGTCGTTTGTGCGACGCCGTACTATAACTATACAATTATATGATTTACTTTTCGTGTATTACAAGTTTAAGATCTTTCTGTAAACAACATATTTACAGTATCAGAATTTTAGACATGATTACAAACAACTATAATAAAAATATCAGCAGCATTTTAAATTTTAAACTCAACTTTCATTCAATATAAAACAACAGTGTTACTTCAAGCTGCTCAAGTACTCTACTCCCATCTATTGAGCTACAAACTTACTACATCTGTGCATGCATTTTCTTTCTTTCGGGTTTTACCAACAATTTTATAGCTTTTTCGTTAAATTCTTGACGTAGCTTTCAGTCCTCATTTCAGGTTAAGATCATATATGGCGCAAAATAGTTTCAAATTCAAAGAAACGACGAATGTAAACTGCACAATAGTCTGCAACGCACACGATTGCTGCAGCTTGACTGGTCTCCGAGTTGCATTCGATATCATGCATCCGATGCACAAACAAAACCGACTCCACTGATTTCCCTTCAACGTGTCAATGCAGTGATGCGTGCAGCAGTTGCTTGCGATGCAATCATCGCACAAACGAAACCGCACCTTTTGGAAAATCTGCGAATTTCTCTATCGTCGCTCCCCCCGTTACTGTTTAGCGTACAATTGATAATAATGATTTCTGTAAGTATTTATGATTTTACTATTGGCAAATAAAACTCCTTAAATTTACAATTAGCCATGTTATCTGAAGGTCATAAATTTGAATCTCTTTCGCATTTTGCGTAGGAAACCATTACGGTAGGTTATTGTTGAGTTCTATTTTAACGAAAATTACTTGGACAACAGAATAAATTCAATAGCAACTTTGTAGCATAATCTAGGCTAATGTAAATTAACCCAAGTGAGAACCTCATACGAAGGGTTAGTTTGTTTTAAAACTTTATTTAGCAAACATTCCTTCTACTAAAGAAACACCTTATCTCTTCATTAGGAACAGTTAGCCACCACTCGTATCAGTCGAACTCGCTAGTACAGTAGGTGACAAAAGAACAAATGATAATAAAGTCCCGCCTTGTAGAAGACAGAATGCATCGACCAACTTAAGGAGCATAAGCACAATTTCCAAAGTGTGCCTATGATGAGCTCATTCCTGATAGAAAAGATAACTGAAAGACAAGAAGTAAACTCTTGCCCAGAACGAATAACACACTAAGCCAAAGTTAGCATCACCATTCATTTAGAACCATAGTGACTTGATAGAAACAACCTTTCATAGCCATGTGAACATGCACGTAACATATCATAGAATCTTGTTAGAATTGCTGCTGGGCGGCAGCCTTTTTATTAATCCAAAAACAACCACCAATAAAACATATTCTTCTTTTTACAAAAGACAACACTTGCTTATTTTCCACATATAAAAAAGATCATACTGATTTTCGTCATCATCTTCTATTTTATCTCGAGCGGAACGACAGCTTAAATTAAGCTCGCAACTCTAACTTTTCAGGCGCAGCACTACTCCTCCTCTTGCCTTTTTTTAACAGTTGTATCGTTTGGGAACACTTTTAATTCTAGTGGAACGTCTTAGTACGCTCTGTTCCTTTGTACCTACATTTTGTTCGGGTTGGATTGGGATATTGTTTTCCTTGGAAATTGTGGTCCACGGAAATTCTCTGCCAAGTCCTCGCAGGAATATTTATTCCTTTGTGTCTTGCAATCCAACATTTGATGTCTGTGATACAACCGGAGATCGCCATTAACTTCCACTAAAAATGTATTTCTTCCCCTATGGTGAATTATCTTACCGGGTACAAACTTAGGTGAATTTGATCTATGATTGATTACCCAGACGTATGGCAAAGCTGAAGAACTCGTGGAAACTGAAACGGGTTCCTTACTATCTGAGTTACATAAATTATACCAGTGTCTAGCGGTATAATTAAATATCTTAGACCATGGTAACAAACGCGTTCTCCTATCTGGTACTAACTTCAAAGTATACGTTATCTTTTCCAACCACTCAGATGCTAATGCTTCTGTACACTGTCTATTATTCTCCAAATACTTTTTCCCTAATAGATGCTTTATGGTTTGTACTCCTTTTTCAGCCAATCCATTACTGGCTGGGTGATAAGGCGGGGTGTTTAATAACTTAATATTCCGGCTGTCGCAATATTGCTTATACTTAGCTGACGAGAATGGTGGCCCGTTATCTGAAACCATCACCTTCGGATAACCATAGGTACGAAATATTCCTTCTATGCACGATATATTATCTTCAAAAGCAGTTGACTTAACTATCCAAGCTATCAATATATTAGAAAAACTGTCAACCAATACCAAAATGCATAACCCCTTCCAGAAACAATGATCTAGATGTACCCTTTCCATAGGTTTCGAAGATTTAGGCCAATGCTGAAAATTTACTCTATTTGGTTTGTTGGACATTGACTTACAAGGCGTACAGACTTCGATCCAATCTTTTATATCTTGATCTATTCCTGGCCACCAAGCTATAGATTTAGTCCAAAGGATAAGTTTCTGAGATCCCACGTGAAGTTCATGTAATCTACCAATATACTCTTTCCTTAACCTTGGAGGTATAACCATTCTATTACCACAAAATATTATCTTACCATCAAGCACTAATTGCCATCTTTTCGCAAAATATGCCCTCATTTCTGGAACGTCCAATTCTAAGGGAGCTTATCTGGCCAACCATTCGTTATGTAGCTAGAGACTTTTTGTAACAATTTATCGTTTATTGTAGCTACTTCTACCTGAGAAGACAGTAAAGGTTGTTCAAAAATGCCGGCCACATACTGGGCGGACATCTGTGCATCTCCGGTTTCTTCAGACAGAGGCAACCGAGACAAACAATCAGCTACATCCACCCTTTTAGAATATATTATATCATAATCATAAGATGACAGAAACAGACCCCATCTTTGCAGCCTAGGAGTTGCAGTATTGGGGATCTCACCGTGTGAAAAAATCATTTTGACTGGTATTGAGTCTGTTATTATAGTGAACTTGCGTCCGTAGACATATTTATGATATTTCTTTAAGGCGAAAACTACGGCCAATGCTTCGCGCTCGAATTGTGCATACTTGGCCTCAGCCTCAGTTAAAGTTGCTGATGCACAACAGACAGTGACTAGCTTGCCATTCACTTTATTATACAGAACCGCTCCTACTCCTCTTTCACATGCATCGGTCATTATTACAATCTCTGCGCTGACATCAAAAGGTTGTAAAACTTGTGCTTGTAGAAGAGCTGTCTTAGCCTGTTCAAACTCTTTTTGTTGAACCTCTGTCCACTGCCATAAAGTGTTTTTTTTAGCAATTTATAAAGTGCAGGTATCTTAGCAGAAAAATTTGGTAAATGACGATGATAAAATTGTATCATACCTAAAAAGGATTTGAGTTCTGTAGTGTTCGTAGGGTTAGGACACTTCACTATTGGTTCTATTTTAGCTTGAGAAATCATTATTCCTTTATCACTGATCTCATGTCCTAAATATGATATATGTTACTTAAACCATTGACTCTTTTCCCATCTTACCTTTACATTATGATTGCGGAATCGATCCAACACCTTTAATAATATATCATAACACTGTTGTTCACTTTCAGCAAAAATCAACACATCATCCAAATAACATGTGACGTGTTCTATTCCAAACAGCAATTGATCCATGAACTTCTGAAATACCTGTGCCGAACTATGAAGTCCAAATGGCAATCGTTTCTGAATGAATAGTCCGTATTGTGTATTAATTCCTAAGAATTTTTGTGACTAAGAAGTACATGACTTCCAATTGTAGATAAGCTTGCCTCAAATCCAATGAGATGAAACATTTAGCACCTAATAATTTGTTCAAAATATCGTCTATTCTCGGAAGTGGATATACAACCTTTTCCGTTACCTTATTCAAAGTAGCTTTTAAATCCATGCATAAACGGACATCCCCATTTTTCTTTTTAACAGTCACCATAGGGGTTGCCCAATCTGAGTAGTTCACCCGTTCTATTATTCCTTGATTTTCTAAACTTTGTAACTCCACTTCAACTTTCTCCTTTAGTTGAAAGGGTACCTCATACGCCCTACGGAAAATAGGTATTGCATCAGGCTTAACTGGTATTTGAACCTTATAACCCTTTATTGGACGTGATATATCAGGGTCAAAAACATCTTTATAATTGAGTCGTATTCTATCAATCAACTCTTGAGTAGAGACTGTTATGGCATGTAACTCATTACTACTATTTGATACAGAAGTTCTCAAGTCATATGAAAAAAGATTTTCCCTCCATTTGGGCCATAGAATATCTAACCAAGATCTACCGAGAATAGGTTGTCATAATATCTGTTTAATTATAATTAAAGGTAGAAGCTCATATCTATTCCCAGACTGTGCTAAGATATCAATCTGACCTAATACTGTTAAATTAGACCCACCAGCAGCAAGCAATTTACTAGATGATTTGCTCATTGGTATATTACTAAAATATCTTTTATAGAATCTGTAGTCTATAACTGTCACCGCAGCACCGGAATCTATCTCGAAGATAACATATATATTATCGCAAATAATACCATACGTCAGAGGCTTACTTTTTTGTCGACTTGCACTATCAAAATTATTTACCTTTGAAGTAAAGCTGTTTACAATTTGTATATCACTCCCATTCTTCTCAACTCCCAATAAACATTGTTTCAAATTACCATATCTTATAATCGAAGGAGGAAGTGAATCGCTCTGGGACACTACACACGACCTAGATTCCGCATCTTTTACTAACAAGATATCATCAACCCGTAAATTATTTACGTTAGTCATTATTTCAGGTTCGACGTGCATCTCCTGTACCTTACCATAAAATATATCCTCGTTATTATTAAAGGATTTGCAGGCTCGAGATTTGCTAAAATGTCCTTTTATATTGCATCTCCGACAAACAGCATTAAACGCAGGGCATTTGCCGAATGGATGTTGCGATACACATCTCCAGCATACCTTATTTGACGACCATTGACTCTTAGTTGCATAATCATTGGAGGACTTATACTGAAGTCTGTCCTTTCTTTGTATTTGATCCACTAAAAACGACGTACTAGCTTTATGTACTAGTATTGCAGCATCTTTTTCCGCTTGCTCAATACCTATCGCTATTTCTATAGCCTTTTCCAAGGTTAGGTTAGTTTCCGTTAATAATCTTTTTCTACTACTCTCATTTGCTATACCAAATACTAATTGATCGCGTACCATAGTGTTCATAAAAGTATCATAATTACAAATAGCTGCTTGTGCCTTCAAAGCGGTTACATATTCCTGTACCGATTGCGTAGGCTTCTGACACATGTGGTGTAATTGATATCTCGCCACTATTTCGTTTACCTGCTTTCCATAAACCTTTAGTAACAAAGTGCGTAAATCCAAATACGAGATATCGTTAAGGCTTGACTGATTATATTCCTGGTATAATTTATCATATGCTTGTGACCCAATTACAGCCAACAGAGTGCAAGCCTTTTTGTCATTGATTATGTCATTAGCTTTACAAAATGCATCAAATCTATCCAAATATGTTTTGATATTTCCTCGATTTATATCGAAAGTATCGAATGAACCCATCATTTTGGCCATCTCTGAAAATTCCTTCAAGAATGCGCCAGTTGTTGAGTTCTATTTTAACGAAAATTACTTGGACAACAGAATAAATTCAATAGCAACTTTGTAGCATAATCTAGGCTAATGTAAATTAACCCAAGTGAGAACCTCATACGAAGGGTTAGTTTGTTTTAAAACTTTATTTAGCAAACATTCCTTCTACTAAAGAAACACCTTATCTCTTCATTAGGAACAGTTAGCCACCACTCGTATCAGTCGAACTCGCTAGTACAGTAGGTGACAAAAGAACAAATGATAATAAAGTCCCGCCTTGTAGAAGACAGAATGCATCGACCAACTTAAGGAGCATAAGCACAATTTCCAAAGTGTGCCTATGATGAGCTCATTCCTGATAGAAAAGATAACTGAAAGACAAGAAGTAAACTCTTGCCCAGAACGAATAACACACTAAGCCAAAGTTAGCATCACCATTCATTTAGAACCATAGTGACTTGATAGAAACAACCTTTCATAGCCATGTGAACATGCACGTAACGTACCATAGAATCTTGTTAGAATTGCTGCTGGACGGCAGCCTTTTTATTAATCCAAAAACAACCACCAATAAAACATATTCTTCTTTTTACAAAAGACAACACTTGCTTATTTTCCACATATAAAAAAGATCATACTGATTTTCGTCATCATCTTCTATTTTATCTCGAGCGGAACGACAGCTTAAATTAAGCTCGCAACTCTAACTTTTCAGGCGCAGCAGTTATGAACATATTTTATGTGATAGAGTTCCTAGTGTACCGTTCTAATGTTACTCATCTCTTGTGACCATAGACATCCTGAATCTACCCACTCCGCTGCGGTGAAGGACGATCTTCATTTCTTAAACACCATCTTAAAACCAAGATGATTATCATACAACCCAAAAGACATGTCCTGAAATTGTCCTGCTCTCACCTCCTCCGAATGCGAAGTTTCAGGAAGCCTGATGTCAATGCTTTTCACACACACTTGACTGATACACAGAACGGTTTTAAGTAGCAGACCTTTCAAACTGAAAGTGCACAAATTCATTTAATAAATAATTTTTATTATAAATCAGTTCCTGAATAGTAACAAAGTTATTAGGAAACAAAAATAATGCAAAAATAATTCCAATCCAGAATAATATTTTCACTCATAAGTAACAACATTCTAATCTTGAACAATTACAGGTTTTCCCGAACTTTTATTACGAAAATGAACCCTTCATAAACATACAAGGAACAAATTTCAACATATCGGGTTATTCCATAAGTAATGTCATATGTGCCATGACCGCTGCAATGACGCCATCTGACGAGCGAATACTGAAGTAGACGGTACGTACCATAGCTCAATCATATAGGGCACTTGATTGTGCACCAGTGTGTGGAAGGAGAACGGTCCACTTCACGATTTGGAAGTGTGGCTTGTGTTTGATCATGGCGGTGTCGGAGGACCACATGTGGCATGAATTTCACCAGACATCCAGCCAGCGCAGCGGCACGAAACATCAATGCTGTATATGCTCAGGGTGCTGTGGATATGCGAAAGTGCCAGAGGCTTCGGTCTGAGGACACCAACAGCCTCACCGATAAGCCACGAGAAGGGAGACCTGTTCAGCTGGACAAGGATGCCCTACGAGCAGCGGTGGAGGCAAACTGTTGAAGAACTCCAGAAAACTCCATATCACCCATTCAACCGTTCATCGTCATCTGCAGGACCCTGGGTACATGTCGAAGCTCGGAAAATGAGTACCCCGTGCGTTAACGCCTCAACAGAAGCAGCAGTGAATTGACATCTGCAGTTCCCTGCTCACCCGTCTCAAATGTGAGCAATTTCTGGACAGAATGGTGACGGGATGAAAAGTCCATAACATTTTATTCAAACGGCAGTGAGTACCTAAAGGGATCGCAGGAACTGTGTCAAAACAGGACCCTGAAAAGTACTGTTGAGTGTTTGGTGCGATATCCGTGGGATAATCCATTTTGAGCTCTTCCCAGGTAACCAGAGAATCAATGCAGATGTTTACTGTCAGCAACTTGAATGCCCACGAACTACATTGTTGCAGAAACGTCCAGCTCTGGTTAATCGCAAGATTGTGCTCATCCACGGTGATAATGTGCGCCAACACGTGGCAAGAAGGACCTGAGCTAAGATCGAGGAATGTATCTGGGAGAAGCCCCCGCACCAACAAACCATTGTCTTTTTCGCAGCCTGTAAAACCACCTTTCCGGAAAAAAACACTGCAAAATGAAGATGACATGCGACGAACAGTGACCCAGTTCTTTACCTCCAAAACCGATGACTTCTTTCAGCGGGGTATTCAACAACTGGTTGGCAGAGTGTCGTGAAAAAAATCTTTTGTAAACTTTATTTTGTTTGGGTCATTCTAGTAACTTTTGACTTCGGCCCGTCACGTGCTAGAAACATCCATGCCCGAGCCGGGATGCAAACCCGGGACTTTCGAGTCGCTGGCTTAGCGCCCTAACCTACACGGTTACCGGGTCGGATAGAGTGTCGTGGAGTCCGATGAAGACTATTTTCCTGAGTAACGGTAGTGTTTCTAGTAAGTTCCTCACTGAGCAAAAATACAACATTACTTATGGCATAAGCTGATAAATCCATGGAATATACATAAATTAAACCTAAGTGTGAATTAATGGGAAAGCAGCTGGTGTGACGTGTCCTTAGTGAGGCTACCGTAGCAGTCACAGCAGAATGAGCCAGGAAGAAGGAAATTGCGATTTACTATTTAATAAAGGAAAACCTAACCAGGTTACATTCATTCCGATCACATTAAACCTTCACACATTTTTTAACACGTATATACGTAAACACCTCACATTTCCACATTATAAAAATCACTTACTTCGATTAGAAACAGACGAACTTACAACAGATATGCAATATACCGGCACTACTGTTGAACTTAAGGGTCACAATGAAAAGAGTCTAGTTAAGAAACTCCAATTTAAATTGAATCAATAAAACTTCAGAAAAGAAAATACACTAATCAAATTCAAACCAATGTCCAGGTAGATAAGTAGGTTCTGCCATCTATTAACAATTCATAGAAACTCATCCATTAATTCAATAATTCACTTCGACTTTCATAACATTACACTGCGAATATATTATCATGAATTTAAAAATATATCCACAATAAACGTATCTAAAATCGTACCGATGACTGTAAACCAATTCTTTATGAAGTTAACACCTGATTGTTGGCTGTTAATCCATTCCAAAGGAAAAATAAGATTTAGGAATAAATAAATGGTGAATATTAATAGCATATTATCCAGCACCGTCCATGAACTTCCTACTACAAAGTGCAACGTCTAGTAGTGAGAAACCAGGGTTGCCAGTCCATATTGCATAGATCATGAAGGTTAAAGTGGAATGAACAATACGCATGTACGTGTATGCAGGAATAAACTAGTTGCTAATTCTGTATAGATGTATTAACTTTCATTATCTGTACATTAGTGACTGGCAACATTGATTTTGCACTACTAGACGTTTCCATCTGTAGTAAGGACAACAACATGGAGGACACTAGAAAATAAGCTTTATTTAAATATATTTTATTTATTCGTAAACCTTGTTGTTCCTTGATAATGGACTCGAGGCGAATACGAAAGCTTAGAAGGTTGTTTTTTTTCTTTAGTGTAAGGTTACATCATGACACGCCCACGTGAAAAAAAGAAAAAGAAAATATTTGATATCTCAGAAACATTCTAAAAATCATCGTATGGTGAAAATTTGACTCCAGTGTAGATTACCTAAGTCACGAATTGGCATAGATCGTCCCAGGTCTTCTCGTACAAAACTCGGATTTCGTTATCCTGCCCGCGACTCTGAGAATTTTGCATTAAGTAAAGTCTCTTTTTAAATTACAGGTCTATTGTTGTTCTTCTACCTGTATTCTCCCGACTACAAGGCATCAAACAACTCCTCTATTGCCTCCGTCACACGAGCTCGAAAATTCTGATTCCGCTGGAAGTGGTCACATGTGTTCTTCGTCTGTGCATCTTTTAGAAAGGCCTCAAATTCGTCTGGCTTATTTGGGTCAACAATACTTGACATATCCTCGGAATCCATCAACACAAAAGGAAGATAAAATGCTTTGTACGTAGCACCTAATAGTGACCTAGATGTGTAGTGTTCCCACAAGGAATCGAATGTGAAACCTTTAGGTAGTTTAGCGCCTAATTTATTTATAGTCTGAGAGAAAGAATCGTAGTACTTTTCAAGTAACGTTTTCTCATTAGCTTTACGGAAAGATTTCACAGTACTTACCCAAAGAAACACAATAATATCTAACGTAGGAGGACCATACTTAGCTATTTGAAGGTCTAGTAATCTCACAGACTTGGGTCGTGAATTTTCGTACGCGAATAGTAAATTGTTAATCCATAAATCGCCATGGCATACCACGTTCACTACTGGCCACGATCTTTCAAGTTTCCTACACTCAGATTGTAAAGTCGGTATTCTCGCTTCATAAGTAGCTGTTAAATCCTTTAGGTGAGGTAGAAATCGTTTGGCTAGTACAAGAATTGTCTGCAGAGACTTACCCAGTATTTCAATGCTGTTTGGGTATTCTGGATTGAACATGATATCTTTAAGAAAAGGGAAAACCAAACCTAAAGGACGTCTTTTCTTTTGTTCTAAGGCTACTGAACCTGCGTGGAGTTTTGCGAGTTCTGTCACTACCAGACAACAATGGTCGAAATCTAAACCCTTTTTCCTATCTGCTAATTTGTAACCGCTTTGTACCAAATCTTCCATTACCAAAAACTCATTATCACTACCGGTTCGTGTTAAATAGCATGTAGCGTAAGGTAAAGTTACTCCCAGTTCTGTTATTTGTGGTATTATTTGGGTATAGAAGCCAATTTCAGTTTCGAATACACGGAATTCCCTTCCAAATTCCTTCTGACTTTCCTGCTTAGGAGATGATTTGATGAAGAAGTTGAATTTCTTCTCTTTTCCTTGTTGTTCTATTGTTACCACTGCTCTGGAATGAGTGGCCATGAAACCTGACACCTCCGAGGTCGCATTACCGAATTTGACGTCAATGACACGAAAGTCATTAGTACCAGCTATTTTTTTAACTATTGTTTCCATGTCCTTGCTTGTAATTATACCATTGTCTTGTGATACAGCATTCATGATGAATAACAGTTCTTTGTAATTTTGTTCCTAATAGATGTCCTCTTCAGGGAGTTGGTTCAGAAATCTGAAATTATAATAAGAATAGAAATAAAACTATTAAAATATGTGATGAAAGAAATAAACCTTAAAATATAGTTAACTGTTGTTACCTTTAACGGGATGACCAGTCTCGCTTCCGAATAGGGTATTCTACATTAAATACAATGTTATTACCATTTTTGCATTATTTTTTAGGAAATATAATAATGATATATCATGATTTAATTCCCTAGTCAAGTATAGTTTGTACTTCTGTCAAAGTGACGAATTTTGCTGATATGATATTCGTTATTTATATTTCGAAATATGAAAAATGTCTGGACATTTTTTTTCAGATAGCAGACCGGCTTTGATTCAAACTCGAGGTACAATTTCTACCTTATTTCTTCGTCTGTCCTTAGTTTTCTTCAGCCTTTCTAAAAAAAAATAGTTCTATGCTTACAATAAAGCGATAATATATCGCTAAAAGAAACAATGCAACATTTTTCGAATCTCTATGCCTAAGCTATGACCAGGGGCCTGTTTCACGAAAGTGTACTTTTCACTCATTTTGCATTTCCGGAGGACTGTTTCAAGACTGCTAACCTCCCGCCACAAACTCCTGTTCTCATTCAATCACTTATCTACTTTTTATGTAAGGATTATGATTATAAAGACAATATTCAATTGTTAGTGGAGTTTTGACACCCAAATGTAGGCAACAAAACGACAGTAAACATAAATATTGTGACGGGAGTGTTAGCGCTCTTGAGATAGTCCTCCGGGAATGCAAAATTGAATACTGTAAAATAGCAAAGTACTTTCGTGAAACAGGCCCCAGGTAATAAGACACTATAACTAGACATCTGAATGCATCGATCTTATTTGTCGACTCCAGAAGCCAAGGGATATAACTAAAAGTGAAGAATAAAAAGAGGTAGGAGGTAATCTTTTATATATAACCCGAAATATGCGTGACACAAAACTGTCATATTTTGTACATGAATACGTTATGGTGAGTCTAGATCATCGACCTCCATTAATACGATACTGGACTGATTGCAGCCATTGAAAATTTCATGAATATGTGAAGCTAGGGAGCGGAGAGGAAACTTAATCTCGGAAGGAAGGAAGGAAAAATATGGCATTTTTGAAAAATTTATTCGTTTGAAGTGTCGAGCTGTGATGCCCATGACTTCCAAATGAAATGAATTTTGGCGGGATGTGTAAAAATATATAAGATGGCAGAGTGCAACTGTCGCAACTCTGGGTTGTTAAAATTTTATGTCAGCAAAGCAAGATGTTATTTCAGAGCAGTCAGGCTAAGATGGTAAAAACTTCAAGAAAACGGTAGTATATGAATTGTTAAAATGGGTGTGGCATTTTATGGGTATTTCGTGGAGGTAAGGATGTGCCAATGTTTTGTAAGGTAGTATGTGGAGACTGAGCCATTCTAATCCAGAATGATCGACACTGTGCAGATATGACATCGTTCAGAAGAGTCAGTTCCAAATCGTCATGTAATTGTACAATGGAGGTGTCTCTGGGATGACCGGAGATCATGCGAGCTGCACGATTTTGTACTCTTTGCAGTAACAATTTAAGCGATTTTGCAGAGTGTTGCCAGGCTGGAGCAGCATAAGTTAGTAGAGGGCGTATCATCATGAGGTAGACATGTAAACGTGCTTTGAGTGAGAGTCCATTTCTGTTATTTAGAATAGGATACAGGGCGCAAGTGCGTCTTGTAGCCTTGTGGGCAATATTCTTGATGTGGCTATGAAAATTTAGACGACGGTCGAGTTCAACTCCCAAGTAAATGGCACTTTGGTTGTAAGGAAGTTGATTTCCAAACAGAGTGAGTTGATGTGGAGGTTGAGGTCTTCGCTTTGTAAAATGGACTACACTAGTCTTTTCAGGATTTACCTTCAATCTCCATTTGGTTGTCCATGATTCCATGCTATTTAAGTGCTCTTGTGCATAACGGAGTGCAAAAAGTATGTGGTGTGAAGACGCGAATATTGCCGTGTCATCTGCAAAAGTTGCCAATAATGTGTGTGGATGCGTTGGTACATCTGCAGTGTAGAGATTATACAACACGGGAGCTAAAACTGAGCCTTGTGGAACTCCAGATTCTATTGGATAAGTAGTTGATCTTTTACCGTGATGGGCCACATAGAAATTCCTGTGCGATAAGTAGGATTGGATGATGCGTATATACTGGTGAGGGAATCCTTGTTGATGCAATTTATAGAGTAATCCTTCGTGCCATACTTTATCGAAAGCCTTTGATGTGTCCAGGAAGACTCCAAAAGTATGATTGCGGCGATTGAAATTGAGCGTGATGTGTTCAACAGTTCGGACTAGCTGAGCTACAGTGTCGAATTGCGGTCGGAAACCAAATTGATGGTGCGGGAAGAGATTTTTGTCCAAGATGATTTGGAAGAGCCGTGTCTTGAGGAGACGTTCAAATAACTTGCTGATTACAGATAAGAGACTGATTGGTCTGTGATTTTGAGGATATAACGGATATTTTCCTGTTTTGGGTATCATAATTACCTTAGCTGTTTTCCATTGTGGAGGGTAATGTCCTAGTTTGATCATTGCGTTGAAGAGTCTAGTCAAAAGGACTAGCATTTTTCTAGGCATTCGTTTCAAAGCCATTGCAGGAATTTTATCAGGTCCACTGGCACTTCTACCTCTTATTTGACGGATTGTTTTTTTGGACTTCTCGAGGTTTAATTAGAGTGGCTGGATCAAAAAGATGATTTAGTTGTGTTGTATGTAGGTAATGATTTACAGTCTGAATGGTATCTTCATCATACGGTTCTGGATTTAAGCTGAATTGAGTTTGAAGTTGATAGGCAAAGGTTTCGGCTTTATCTTGATTATTGTAAACTAGTCCCCTGGTACCATGAAGTGGACGATTTGATTGAGTTCCATCAATTTTAGTAAGGGCTTTAGTAAGCGACCAAAATTCATAATTTGGATAAGGTAAGGATTGGAGCTTATCCGACCATTGTTGAGTGAGTAAACGTTGGAGACGTTTTCTGATGCCTTTCTTGAGGTTATTCCAGAGGGATTTATATTGCGGGTGCCTTGTTTGCTGCCATTTTCGTCTGGCCCATCTTTTAATGGCAATTAGTACTTGAGTACGCAATTCAGCAGGAGAGAGCTCTTGATTGTTAAAAGTAGTCCTTTTAGTAGATGTTGTGTTAAGGAATAAAGCTGATCTGATGTTGGCAGTAATTTGGTCTACGGCGTGATCGATGTCGTCAGTAGAGTTTAAAGGAAGTTGACAGTTTGTAGTTCTTGATAACATAGCTGTATATTGATCCCAGTTAGTTGTATATATGTACGGAATGATGGTGCTATCAGTAATTTGTAGATGATGTATGTTTAAACAGACAGGAATGTGATCTGATTCCAACGCAGTTATGGCATGTGGACCATCTGTAATTTGGATGCCCTTAACTAAGGCAATGTCTAAGATATCAGGTCGGCCTCCATTTTTGGGAAAACATGTGGGTTCCGTTGTGGAAACAGGATAAACATCTAAAGTTGGTAACGCTTCATAGAGGATGATTCCAGAATTGTTTCGACTACGAGAATTCCAATGCGG
>JAGDQP010005601.1:46569-71841 GCA_022664845.1 Lepisma saccharinum
AAAAAGCAAAAATTTGTTCCATATTGGTTTATACTGGAAGTGGACAACAGAGATCAAGTGCCTCTCTGCTGCCTGGCTTCATGTATTCATGAAATTTTCAACGGCAACAGTCAGTCCAGTATCGCTTTTAGACAGAGGTCATTGATACAAACTATGAACTTAATTATATTATCTGGCAACCTATGAACAATGTTAACAGTAATATTTCAAATCGATTAAGAGGGCACATGTAAATCATTTCAGATCTTTTGTGTGCCATCAAATATAGTAATTTCTGCAGTAAGTAACTACTCAAATACATTCTCTTTGTTTTCTTTTCTGTTTCCAAATTCGGAGTAGGAAAGAAGCGACCGATGATTTCGCCGTTCTGAGACGGTCTTCACCAGCATGTGCAAGCACAGAAATTTGGCCTAATCTAGACTCACCCTTAGGGCTCATGTTCAAGCCCGCTTGAGTTGCTTGCGATAACCGTGAGTAGTCAATTGAAACAGGTGGTGTTTCGTAGTGTAGTTTTATTACATGTTGTAACACGTGTTTCTATTGGCTATTCACCCAAATCGCAAGCAACGCAAGCGGGCTTGAAAATGAGCCCTTAGGGTCCAAGGTTTTTTTTTGTACAAAATATGACAGTCTTATGTGACATATATTTCGGAATATATATGAACGGTTTCCTCTAATATTTTTTTATCCTTCAATATCACTTGTATTCTTTAGACCGTGGACTTCTCATTTACCCTTTGGAGACCTGAATACAGGTATGTTACACTTAAGATTCTCCAGAGGTTGTGTTCGAAAAGTGTTGACCAATTTTCCCCTACTCGTGAAACAACTGCCATAGTAGAAACCATTGTACTGAACCTCCTTGGCGACGCTACAAATTTTGGAACAATTTTAAATTTTAAAAAAGTCAGTAAAAATAACAACTCAGTAACCATAAAAAAGAATTCTAAACAACTTTGATAACAATGGAGTGAGTTGTGAGTGAAGTGCGTCTTAATGATGCAAGAACATAAGGATGACAGTGATTCTGCCAGATCCTTTTGTAGGACAGTGTCACACAGCCCAAATTAAAATGGTTACGGTTAAAATCGAGAGAAGCCGTGCCAAATTCCGTTTACACCCTTCCAAATTTGACTTTACAGCCCCCCTCGAACTGAAAATTATGGCGGAATCCCTGAAGGATAAGGTTAGTGAGACGCATGTCTGGCTATCGTCTGCACTGAGACGTCTCAAAGCTGATGAGGAAAATGGATGTCTTTGCAGTACACTAGAGCTGAGATGGGTAGATATGGGATGATAGATGAATAGAAGATAGATTAACTAACTGGGTTTGGGTCCCCTTTCCCGGCAACTTTCAGTTGGTGCGCCATTTATTACAGTGGACGCTTTTATCCTGCATTCTATAAACCGAATTTTTTATCCGGCATTTTATCCGGTTCTATTATCCAGCATCGGTCGAGCCACTCGCGACTCGCGTTCGGCTTTTTCCGGTTGTGCTCGGGCACTCACTGACCTTGTTCGCAACGACGCGCCATTGCGCTTGGCTGTAACCGCCATTTTCTTTGTCATCTGCTGCTCGTCTGTGTTGCATGCAGTTATTACAACCCTTGGAACCGTGTTCCGTTCGCTGTGTTTGTCAGAGTTTAGTAAAACTACAGACGTTTGATTATCCGGTATGGCCGCGATCCCGACCGTGCCGGATAAAAGAGCGTCTACTGTACTGTCCAAGGTAGACAAAAGACCACGACCTGTAGACTGTGTTGGTGAGAACAATGGCACTAGTCCTACGACACAAACAAAACTGTGCATAAACTTGTTACCCGGAAAATATGCAATCCCTCTTTGTAATACTGAGAATATAAATACATAAAAGATGGCTCTAGTGGTTTAGATTCTAAGCAACATGCTTTAGATTCTCAGTGTAGGTTATTTTTTACAATTATGTTTCTTTTAAATATTTGTGCAAAGTTCGTAGTGCCAACCCAAAATATCTTAATTTTAAAGTTTTTAGTTGTAAATTGATTTACTTTATTTCAAAGAAACCAAAGCTAATGGAGTTAGAAATTAGGTTTTTCAATAATTTCTCTTCAGACTACAAGATTAAAGTGTGTTGGTACTGGTTATCTTTTGGTATTCATTTAGTAAGCATATAGCTAAATTTAATAAACACATAACTAATTTCTTTCTTGAAGTTTTGCTGGCATCTAAATTATCGAACAAAAAAAAATACCACAGTTCATTGATAACTACAAAACACAAAGAGTAGTGGCACATCCATGTTCGCCTCGTAACAGGGGCGTAACAATAATACCGCACGACCCCCATTGCGAGGTGCCCAGGTATCCAGGAGGCCCTACAGACGATAGGCTATATAAAGAGATAAAAAATGAGTTAATTGCAAACCCAGCAAACATTACAAAAGGAATCTTCTCAAAGTTTGATTTTAAAATATTCTCATAGTTGGTAAAAGGGGAGGACAGACAACCTTTTACGCCTGGACGGAAATGTAAATGCAATATGGAAAGAATCTCCGTTTTAGAAACCTGGCAACACTGTTCTGCACACTTGTTTTGACATGGCAAGAATTTGCTCAAATTGCATGTGGGAAATGCTGCTTTTTAGAAGGACCCCTTAAAAGATTCCTCGCAGGGAGGCGAAAATGTTAGTTACTCCACTTTCTCGACCGACCTGAGCCTTAGATGCCTAAAGGGCATAAATAAATTTCAAATTCCACCACTTTCTCGTAATCATGAGGCTCCAAATTCAAACATTTTTTCCTTTTTTTTTAGCCAAAACAGACAAAATTCTGTGACGTATTAGTGAAATAAGTTCAGAGACGCAATAACATGAGTATCATCTTCACGAAATTGTACTTCTGCTCCTACAAATTCAAGCCTAAAGAGTTCAAACTTTTGAAATGGTAATAAACCAACTTTTATGAGAGTTCTATTCGTGCCGATTGTTTCTTTTCTCATTCTTAATACAGCTTGATTGTTGTGAATGTCGAAACATTAAAATTAAAGTTCTTTCAACGGTGAATAAAAAAAAAAGAGGAAAATGGGCACAAATAGAACACTTGAGATAGTTTATGAACTTCCTTCGTTGAAAATTTGAACTCTAGGCTTGAATTTGTAGGAGAAGCATTGCAATTTCGTGCAACGTGAAATCAAAACTCATTTTTGGAAGAATGCGACTTATACTAGACAAAATTTTTGGTATCCGCTCGTGCTGATTCCACATCAAAGCTCTCATTTCCACACTACCAATGAGAGAAGGTGACCCTGGGTGAACCGTTCCACTTTTTTTTTTCGATAAGTCTTTTCGTTCCCGAGAAATAAAAGTCCTACAGAAGTATGTTCTACAATCTGCATATGCCCATTACACAAAATGAAGCGACACTGAAATTTTAGACTCAAATTTGAAGAAATCAGCAGACCTTAAATTCACATATTTTTTTTTTTCCGTCAGTGGAAACGGTACAAAAAAATGGACATATCCAGCACATGTTACTTTCTTGCAAAGTTCGTAGAATGGTAGCCATGGACTCACGTCGTGTTTGCTGATACTAACAATCGCTACGAGTGAAAAGAAAACGTATGGTACACTACTCAAGTCAAGTTTCAATATCACGTTGCATTTCGACAAAAATCAAGCGAAAGATCCCCACAGCAAAATACGAGAAATATATTCGAATAAAGATAGGATTTCTGCTGGAATTAATTCAAACAAAAATAATTCCTGGTTCATGTATGTATCTCCTAGCTTAATAATACTAAAAATGAACACTCTGACCCTTACACCATCAGCAGACATATTGGAAAATGGCGTCCATTCGACGTCTTGAATACAGTTTTTCGACATTTATGCGAAAATGGTGTAAGATACGATAAACATGTATAGAACATAAATAAAAAAAAAACACACACACACAAAATTTTACACACTTTTTGCCCTTTTCATTGTTTTGATACGACCCATCGTTTAGCTACGATTCGTAAACAGATTGTAAATATGAAGTAGCCTACATTCCTTATACTCTAAAAGTGCATGTTTTGTTTAACTCAAATGACTCATATGTTTTATCATTTCTGAGCATTTTAATTGTGGCAGGACATGAACAACTTTTCTTTTTTTTACAAGGACGAGTGTATTAATAAGCGTTTTGTGGAGACAATTCACATAAGTCGTTAAATGTCCACGAAATGACCAAAGAATTAAACTGGAAATGAAACTCTTTAAATTATAAATAGTATATAAAAAAAAAGAACTCGTGCTGCCATCTAATGCACTGAGTTGTCTTAGACGGTATAAGATCTCGGGACACAGTTGAGGGAGACTATTGGCTTGAAAAATTCCAATCTGATTATCTTGAACACCTGTTACTAATATTCAACATAACAAGAATCCTTTACAATGAACTTACTTCATCATATTGACTACGGAAATTCGAGTAGCATGAAAATACCGTATTTGGAGACTCAGTATATAATTAGCAAATTATGTATACGAAACTGATTCGTCTGTTTTATTTTCTATAAAAACATTTTAATTTTAGGTTGCATGAATTACAGTGACATGATAATATTTGACATTACGACCTCCTGCCGAAAAGCTGATAATTTTCGCAAACGAAAACGGTGCTTGCAACGATCACTACATAACAATACTGGAATGATCGACTAGTGCAGAATGTAACCTCAATCGTCCACTTGCAGTCTAAATCAATATGGACCAAATTTTAAGATGTTTTTATGCTTGTTATTGCTGTGCGGCCCGTTCTTTTTTCTGTCTTAATTCTTAATTTTATTTATAACCTTTAGGCATCTATGGTTCAGGCCGGGATAGGGGAAGGGAAAGGATGCGGGAAGGCGTCGGTCAGAGCCTAAGTTCAATGTACCGTCCCGGCATTTGACAGGTGTGCTGAGGAAAACCCTGAGAAAACTTCTGTCTTGATGATCGGCCGTTGGAATTGAACCCACGACCTCCCGAATGCTAAGGCAACGCTTTATCACTGAGCCACAGCAAGTCGGTCTCTTAATTCTTGAGTTATTGACGTACCGAATTGTGTATTATAATAGTACATGCTGTAAATACTATATATTTATTCTTCTTGCAAGAATTAACACATAAATAAAAAATGAACTGCACAGCAAGAACAAGCGTAAATAAACTCACTTGGAACTAGAAATTTTGTTCACATTGGTTTAGACTGCAAGTAGACGATCGAAATAAACTGTCAACTCCGCTTCCTTGCTTCATATATTCATTAACTTTCTAATGGCATCGATCAGTCCAGTATCGCTATTAATTAATGGGGTGGGTGTTTACTTGGAATTCTTAGGTGACCATTATATTTTTCTTTTAAAAAAAACTACAGTTTAGCAGGGTGAAGAAACGAAAAATTGCAGACGACAGGTCTACACGCAAATGGCGCTAGTGTCGAAGTTGTATGCAAAAACATTGATGCATCACTTCTTATTGTTTTGTGGACTAAAGTTGAAAGTCCGCGCTACGACTCACGTAACACTTTGTCAGAAATAGGCCTTCTGGAGCTTAGGTAAGAAGAAAAAAAGTTAACTGGAGCGCGAATAGAAGCCAGGACGTCCCAGTGGTAGCCTAACATCCTAACCAAATTCGCTAAGAAGACCACACTAAATCCATAAGCATCCTTGATAAATACTGAATGAGTTTGATAACGAAAGTAAACCAGATGTTATGAGGACATCTTGTGAACAAACTACGTACTAAAAGATAATCATAAAGACAGAAAAGCACAAAATGTGTACGCAATTCTCCTTCTAAAAGCCACGATACACTTCCGATACTTCTGGCATAGAAAAATAAGATAATTACAACACTATGTACAAATATATACAAGAAATGTATCTTCCTTCACCATATATATAAAAATATTTCCATAAAAAATTAAAGAATTACCTCTGTAATAAGTTTTCTTCCTTTTGTCGAGCTTCAATTACGAAAAACTGTACGTACTTAAGAGATGATGGAAACACGTACTTTCACTTTCAACAACACATGACGTGCAAGTTTTTTTGCCATTGCTCACACACTGGATCGTGAGGCGCATAATCTAATACACAGAAGTTACGTAAGAGGGAGTAGCCTTCGGCTAATCTCTCTCTTTCTCTTTGCGTCCTTATCTCCTTCTCACTGTTAATATAAAATTACGTTATAAATTGAAACATTTTACGTTTCAATGTACAAGGGCATATTTAAAGGAACGGAAACAATTATACGATTATATTTATAGTCATTGTCCTTGAGTCAAAGCAAGTTTTATACCCAGTGTTTCATAGGAGGGGAATGTTACTACTACTTCTACAGAAACTACTACTACTACCGCTATTTATGCTATTACTACTACTAACTATAACTCTATGGCTTACGGAACTTGCAAGTTCATCGCCACAGTAACAAACGTTCGCCATTGGATTCTATCCTTGGAAATATCAAGTCAGTCTTCATCGTGAACTTCTACATCTTGAAGATCCCTTCTAATATTGATAACCCAACGACATCTCGGTCTTCTCAACGGCCTCTTCCTCTCCAGCTTAGCAACCACGATTGAGTTTAATCTTCCTTCTCCCATACGAGTTGCATGGCCTATTACTACTACTACTAATAATAGATCTAATAATAATTAATAATAATTTCAATGTATTGGGTATAAAACACAATTAAGTGTCAAATCACGCACCTCTACTAAATAATGATACTGCACAAAGTTAGTGTTAATTCAACACTTTTCGGTGTCCCAGGGCGACTACAACTTTTACTGTTAAATCAACACAACAAAAGCTGTTGATTTCGATGATTCAACACAATGGACTTGTTGTTAATGTTGATTCAACACAACTGAGATTGTCATACTAGCACTATACCGTATCATAGGTAACACAGCCATAAAGTCTGTTGCAGCTGGGAATACATTTGTTGTGATGGCGCTAATATCACCAAAACATTCGTGTTTACAGGAACAACTCGTTGTCGAAACCAGTGTTTCCAATGCTGAATATGATTCGAACACTATATCAGGCATTTATGAAAGAAAGTGTAAGGGTAGGACGAGATACCTGTTAGTTGATTTTCTATTAAAGAAAGTAATGTGCAAGAGACTATTTTTCGTGTTTTAATGGAAGATGCATGACGCAACGTACGTCAGACATTGGTCTCATTGGTCTTGGAAGGGCAGTGGGAAGTCAATATTTAGTCGTAACTCAGTGGTAGAGCGTTGGCTTAGCATTTCGGAGATCATGAGTTCAATCCCCAGTAGCACATACGTTTTAAACGTTGATAACCGTTTAATCTCCGCCTTTTCAACAGTTTATTCAACCAAGAAACGTTGATTCAAAATTTTTTGGTTGAATAAACCTTTGAAAAGGCGGACATTAAACGGTTTTATCAACGTTTGAAACACGTACGGTATGTGCTACTGAGGATCCCAGTGGCAAATGATGCTGACTGAAGTTTATCCAGCGATCTTCCTCAATCACACCAGGCAAATCCTGAGATAGACCTTCAACTTAGGCCCTGGCCGATATCTTCCTGCATCATTTCCCTTATGCTATTCGGCATGAGCCTTTGATACCTGAATGCCATAAATTAATTCAATTCAACAAAGTATAATCACAAAAAATTTTCCGGATGAGGAAGTAATTTCCACTTCCGAAGCGGTATACTTTCCTTAACACAAAGACCATGTGAACTCGGAGTGGCCGAGAGGTCAGCACGCTCGCTTTCTATGCGCATGTTCATTGGTTCAATTCCTGCTGGAGTCCATTGAACGGAGTGGTTCGGATCCCACTTTACCAGAAAGTGACTTCAGTCCTAGGAAGTTAATACCAAATCAATAAATTCTTTTAAAATTATGGCTGTGCAATTCCCCGAAATAATATAACTCCGAAAATCAGCAACGTATGTTCCTAGAGCATTAAATAAATATTTTAACCTCGCTATGAGCAGTAGGCAAGGAGGGAGATAAGAGTAAATCGGAACAGGATGGTTGGTCTGAGATGTTAATTACTTTACCATCTGAGGATGGCTTCTACCTTGCGAAAGAGTCCCAAGCATCACAAGAGATACATGTTGTCATTAGGGATTTCATCGGGGCACGAATTCAATTGATATATGGATTTTAGGCATGCTAGGCTCAGAACGTCATCGGGACAACATCTACATAAACAGTTACATACTCACACCAGATCAGTTGACTCGTAGATAGGTACGCGGGTTCGAATCCCGCGGCCGATCATCCTGACTGAGTTTTTCCAAGGTTTCTCAGTTTCACCAGGCGAATGCCATGACAGAACCTTAAGGTTTTGGCCGCCACCCTTCCGATTCTTCCCCATCTGTATAACATCCAGAGTCAGATACGCCTAAAGGCCATAGGTAAACAGATAATAATGACTAATTATCCTCTTTGTTATTATTCTGCCAACGCTAGGGTGAATATGCATAGGATAAAACAGTGACAGTACATTCTGATGAGCTCAGTTTATCGAAATACTGGCCTTACATACAGTCCTACCAATTTCCGGTGTAGTAGCTGTCGATGAAAGGTTGGTATTACCCCACAAATAAGGCTGTAGAAATAAAAACATTAACTACTACTGATTGAATGAAAAGATTGGTTTTTGAAATTATAACTTTATGGACATCGATACAAAATTATCAATACTGAGATCAAAGACAGCATAGAATAGTTATATAAAGAAAACACAACTTATTTTCAGAAATTAATCGATCTGGTCGAATAAATCTAATAGTTTAAAAAATCGGAATACAATCCTTCGAAAATATAATCAAAATCGATAGAACTTGACAATTCGTTCCTTGCGACATATTATCTTATAATACACATACTATCCCTATTTGTGTCATGAATCGGTATTTCAATATTGTATTTAAGATTGAAATTACGATAAAAACACAATTTAAATATGGAAACTCCACGTGACTCATTACAACGACGGAATTGTACCTTAAATGTACTTTCGCACAGTAGAGTCTACTCTTAAAATCAAGTCAAATCCGGAAATAGTAATCAAATAAGCTTGAAATGCTCCCCCAAAATTTCTAGATACCAAAATGTGAAACTCTTCTGGAGACATGGAAAAGTAGGCCTTCTTAAAAGTGACGCAATGCCATACTCGATCAAGATAATATGTCAAAGCTTCACTAAATGGATTATGACCTCTTCAATTAATTCAAATTCGATGTGCCTATACCATATTCTAAGTATAACTGATTAAAGTATTCGCTGATATGTCCTGGGTTCGAATCTCAGAAAGACCCAATATTTCCCCCAGTTTAAGTCCCCTTTTAACTACATAAAGCAAATTAGCACCTAATTAGCACTTAAGGTCCAATGCAAAAGAGTTCTTGACATGGCATGAATTTACTTTACTACAATTTAGGACATTCTATTCGAAAATGTTACTTCAACAAAAGTACTTCGTGTAAAACTCTCTACCATCACTGAAAAGATCGAGAAATGGTTAGATCTTAACATAATCATTCACATCGAACTGTATGGAGGTGTCTACACATGACCAAAAGTAGAAATTCAAAATTTCGGTATTGAATGTAATTAATCCATCGGTGTATCGAACAATATTCAAATAGTACATTCAAGTTCCACAAATAAATAGTCTAAGTTCGATTACGTACGGTCTTCGTCCATTATCCATAAGGGACAACAAAATATGGTTATTCACCGTTTGATATAAAGTCTCATTATATACCACGAGGTTGAACTTTCGCGCCACCTTTGATAATTACTAAAACCACCGCTAGGGGGAATGTCACACTACCGTAAGATACTGCACATAATAATTTCAACTTCGATTTTCACCTTCTGTTATTTTTTTTTTTTTTTTATTGGTTTGCGGACACAAACATTTTTATCGTGGTAATGCCGAAGTAAATTATAGTTATTATATGGTGTAAGATTATTCGAAATGGCATACACAAAAAATAGGAGGGGGGGGGGACGTTTCAAAGATAAGACAGTGAAGGATTGGATAATAGTTTTTCTAGAACAGCACAAAGAAATATCCCCAAAAAATGTGTGAAAATATGAGGAACAAGATTTGCTGTTAGTAGAAATGAAATACGCTACGTAACACTAACGTAAGATTTTAAATACCTTGTAACTTCAACGAAGTAATTTCACGATTTGTCTCTAACGATATTATCAATTCCACATAGTTCAACGGAAAACACAAAGAAATATCTGCTCGGATAATCAGACTAAAGTGGGATAAAACTGTCAGATCAACCAAGTCTTATCAAAATAGTCCTCGATATCGAAAGAGATCAGAGATGGCAGTGTTTACTCGACAAATGTTAAGTGTTTTGTTTTTTTCTTTTATCAAAAATAAGATAAGAAATACGGAGCAAATTGTTTATTCTTCCTTATTTTTAATTCAATTGCTTCATTGCCTCAAATAATTCTTCTATGGCTTCAGTTATCCGAACTCTATAATTTTCATTCCGTTGGAAATGTGCGCATGTATTCCTCATCTGAGCATCTTTCAAGAATGACTCAAATTCATCTGGTTTATCATGGTCAACAACTTTTGCAATATCTTCAGAATCTGTCAAATTAAACGGAAGATAATACGCTTTGTACATAGCACCTAACAATGATCTTGATTTGTAATGGTCCCACAAGGAATCGAATGTAAAACCTTCAGGTAATTTAGCACCTACTCGCTTAATCGTCTGAGTGAATGAATCGTAGTATTTTTGAAGTAAAACTCTCTCGTGTTCTTTGCGAAAGGCTCTTACGGTACATACCCATAAGAATAGAATAAGATCCATTGTTGGAGGACCATATTTAGCTAACTGAAGGTCAAGTAATTTAACCGACAGTGGTTGTTCATTTTCGTATGTGAATAATAAATTATTAACCCATAAGTCACCATGACATGTAACATTAAAAATTTCCCATGGTTCTCCAAGTTTTTCACACTCTAATTGTAGAGTTGACATTCTTGATTCATAAATAGGAATAGAGTCCTTTAGATGTGGTAGAAAGTTCTTGGCAAGGAATAGGTTAGTCTCTATGCTCTTTTCAACCGATTCAAAACATATGGGAAACTCTGGATTGAAGTAAATGTGTTTAAGGAAAGGGAATACGTCACCTAAAGGTCGACCTTTCTTCTGTTCTAAAGCTACTGAACCTGCATGAAGTTTTGCGAGCTGCTGCACAACTAACGAACAATGATCAAAATCTAATCCTCGTTTCCTATCCGCCATTTTGTAACCACTTTGTACTAAGTCCTCCAGTACAAGGAATTCACTAGCACAGTCACCTCGTGCCATGTAACATGTAGGGTACGCCAAAGTTACTCCTAGTTCTGTTATCTGAGGTATAATCTCAGTGTAGAAACCAATTTCAGTTTTAAAGAAACCAAATTCTTTGACAAATTCTTTCTGACTTTTGTGTTCAGGGGTTGATTTGATGAAGAAGGTGTATTGTTTGTTTTTACCTTCCTCTTCAACTGTTACTATTGACCTTGTATGAGTAGCCAAGAGACCTGAAACTTCCGGGTTCGCATCACCAAATTTTACACTAAGGACTTTACTGTTATTATTGCCGACTAATTTATGCACAATGATCTCCATGTCTTTGTTGCTAATAACACCACTGTCTTCTTTAGTAGCAGCAAGATCCATCTTAGAATTTCTAATATCTTCTGTTGCGAATTAGTCTTCCACTTGGAATATATATCTGCAAAAACAAGAATGCGAAATATGTAGTGAAAGAGGCCAAGCTATAAAATCTACTTATTATTATCGCATAGAATAATATTGGATGAGATCAATGCTAAGATTGTAAAAACGTTTCGCTTGTTCAATTAAATGTTTACTCCAAAAACCAGATATGTTCATAAATTAAAATTTTCAGGACCAAAAGTACTGAGTAGCTTCGTTGCATTTGTTTCTTTTTCTTTTTTTTAATTAGGCCTACCGTACTATATTTTTATATAGAAATACACTAGACTCGTCTGTTTTTTTGTAGAAGTCCCTATACCATTCTGTGGAAACACACTGGACTTGTCAGGTTTTAGCAGAAGGCCAATCAATATAACTCGGAATTTGTTTGCAATTTCTAAATGCTAATTACAACACGAGACAATGTTAGCAGCAGAAGACATAATGGATATTGTTATCTTAAAGAAATATAAAAAACTTTTTAAAGACATACTTTTCTTAAACAATTTGTATTAAAAAGTAAAAAAAAAAAAATAGTTATACATGACTAAAAAGAAAAGTATGAGACACTCCAATTCAAGAATTTAAGGCTGAATCCAAGTAGGTTTTCCCGCCTTTTTCGTTTTTCGTCAATAATTCAAATTTGAGTGCAGTTAAACAGAAAATAACTTCCACAAACTATAGTTTGTTACATACTTGAATAGTGAATACCATTAATTTGAAATAAAAGTTAACAGAAAATTAAAAACTATGTCAACATCCTTTTGGAACATGGAACTGTCCCAAAAGTCTATTGACATAGATTTGAAGTTTCTGTTAAGATTTCTTTAAAGATAATGGTATTCATTAATGACGTAAGATACAAACTATAGTTTGTGAAAGTTATTTTCTGTTAAATTGCACTCAAATTTGAACAATTGACGAAAAGTGAAAAAGGCGGGAAAACCTACTTGGATTCAGCCTTAAAGTGTCTGTACATGAGAGCGCGACCCATGCATTACTTTTTTACTTATGCAATAAAAAAAATAGTTTTTACTTTTTAGTACGAATTGTTTAAGAAAAGTATGTCCTTAAAAAAAGTTTTTTTCGAGTTCTCTCGATGTTGGGGATACTTTTCCTCAAGCTAATATTTTGTGACACAAATCCTAAAGTGTTCTCCAATTTTATAAAATCAAATATCGTTGCAGGCTAGTATTTATTTTATGATAAAAAAAGTCCATATTAAAATATGCTTTTTAAATATATAGAAATATATGAATGTAACAAAGGAATATTGTATTGTCGCAGTGCAAAATTTCATCATTGTATGACGTTGGGAAATGAGTTAAATTAACTTTGCAAGATTTGAGGACACCACGCACCATTGTCAACTAAAGAAAAGAATGTAATAATAAAATCATATTCTTTTTTTTTTTTCAATCATTATTATTGTTTCAATAATCCTATAAAATTGAATTTACATTGTTTTCTGGTTTAAAGAATCAGTGCTTTTCGAAGGCCATGAATTCCAATCAGCACAGTCTTTACTTACGCTATTTTTATATTAGAGACGTTATTATTACCTTTAATATTTTTTCGCTTATTTAAAAGCAAAGCTGAAACTATTATTAGACCATGGTCTTTGAAAAAGATCAGGGCATTACACACTGGCTAATAAAATGAAGAGTCAGCGCCGAAAACAATGAAGACGGTAACGTACACCCACCTCCCGATCCCTCGGAACAATTTCTCTTATTCCTTATCATCTAAATCAAATTTATAGCGTTTTTTTTTTTTGTTTTTTTGCTGTCCTTAGATTACATATACGATTGGCGCCACCAAAATTGGGGGCCAAATCGGTGAATGAAAAATGAAGGTTTATGAAGTAGGGTATCAAATGAAAGGATCCTTCCGACTGAATATAAAACTTAATTATTTTCTTCAGAAAAGGATTTTAGGAATAGAAATTGATAGCAATGTATACACAAAAATGCTAAACCATTCAAACAAGTTCTGGAAATAAACAAACAAAAAAGACTACTGCGGATTACAAAATTGGCAATATGTGGACGGTTCTGAGAAGTTTTCTGCATTGCAAGGACTTCAGAGTTTTGCTACTCGGTTGTGACTGGACAAGTACCTTCAAAGAGAAAGGGAAGATGAAATTCTTGAAAATGCTGCTCTCTCAGAAGTTTGAGTCCTATGTTACAGCTTTTAAAACACTTGGAACATCTTGGACTGTGGATGACACCTCCTGAAGAGTTTGAACGTGCTCTTGATGGATCAACTACAAGTGATCTTCTGTAGATGAACTTAGATTGTTCACAGCGAACAGTAAATGTCGAGAAAAAGATTTGACTATCTCGATGGAAACAAACGTAGCTCTTTGCTAGCATCGCCAAGAGCCTGTTTAGTTGAATACATAAAGAGGGCAAATTATCAGGCTCGGATTAGGAGGTTTGTCAAGGCTCCAGGAAATTCTAGACCCTTAAGAGAGAGAGCCAAGGTTGGACTGAAACTGGAGAACCAGTTTGATGTAATCCTAATTTCAACAGTTCTGACAGATGTACTTGAAGATGTTTCAGAAAGGAAAGAATTAGATGAAGATGAAGAAATAGATGAACGTTTCCATACGTTGTCAGATGATGTATGGAAGAACTCCATCATTGAAAGCAAAAGTGAATCTGGCAGTCTTAACGATGTGCATTACTAACTTTCTGAATACCATGCAGGTAAGCTCTTTTATATATGAAGGGTGTGAGGCAAAAACATGGTAACCCACAAATGTTTACTTTTTGAGTTATTTAGCACCCGATGGAAAAGAATCATACCGCGTCGTTTAATATTGTCCGACTTCAAATTGTGCTCCAGAGATGGCAGCAATATTTACTTATGGTAAAAGCCTATTGTAACATTTTGGGATTCATAAGATGGTAACCAACAATTAAGATGGTGGGAAACGAGAAGCAGTATACCAGCTTGCCACTAAATAGAAAAAGAATTTGTAAATTAAACATTTCTTACAGCGAGTTCAGTGAAAAGATTTATTCTTGAGTGACTTAGGTAGCGAATATTATCGTTTAAATAATAAAACATGGTAACCCACACAGCAGCATGAAAAATAGATATTCGTTATTTTGATTTGGTACAATTATTTTAAGCCTTTATGTATAGCTTTACGTGAAAAATCAGCTTTCAGCCAATGAAAATGACTTGTGCAGCAGTAAAAATCGAATTTCTTACAAGTTTAACATTGTGGGTTACCATGTTCTTGCCTCACACCCTTCATATTCTACTGAAAAGTAAAATATATCGAGATTTTTCAAAGAATAAACCTTGGTTAAAATTTGAAAACGAATATTATTCGGAAAAAAAAAAGTTTTTTTTTTTTAAACAATTTACCACCAAAATTGACAGTCATTGTGGTGGGTTGAACTTGAAGCATTTTTGTGTATACCTTGCTATAAATTTGGAAATTGTGAAGAAAATAATTGATTTTTATATTCAGTCGGGAAACCCTACATGACCTACTTTATAAACCTTCAATTTTCAGTTCCCCCCCTTTTGCTTCTATTATTTTTGGAGGGGGAGGGGGCGAATATCGTATAATTACCACTTCTTTCAGCCAACCAACACAAGTAATTTACTGCCAATTTTGGAGTTTGAATGAGTTTCAAAAATATTTCTCTCAAACTTGTTTAAAAGAGTGAAGAAAGGCATTTGATCAGTTTTCGACCAGAAATGAACAGTTTTATTTTTGTTATAAATTTGCAGTCCCTAAAATCAATTTCTGAAGAAGTAATTCTTATTCAGTTCGAAAATTTATTTCATTTGACAACCTCCTGCCTCATGACCTACTTTATACACCTTCATTTTTCAGCCCCCCAATTTTTGGTCCTCCAGTCCCGGAATTTTGGGGGCGGTAATCGTATAATTACCATTTATTTTTGCCAAAACAGGTAACACTGTGTCGATTTTGAAGTTTGACTGAGTTTTAATATTATTTTTTTTAACCAATTAAAGATTTTAAAAAAACATCCAAAATGGAAGACCTTCGACCAAAAATGTGCACTGTTTTGGTGTAAAGCAATTTTTAAAAAGTAAGAATCACTATAAATTTTATTTAGATGATAAGGAGTAAGAAATAATTGGTCCCGAAAGATCCCTCTGGCTCCCCGATTAATAGTCTTATCTTACTCAAACCTTGTTATTAATCTCTCCATATTGCAGAGAATAAGCCATCATTTCACAAGATGTTAACATGGCTGCGAAGAAGCTCTAAGGAACAGGGAATGAACATGGACATAAAGAAAACGAGGGACAAGTAAATGCAAAAGATAAAAGCCAAGAAGACATTAAACGGGCATAAGTAGAACAGATATCTGGGAAGCAGGGATTCTGCCAGATCCTTCAAGGATGGATATCATCCCCAAATTCTCAAGCAATCTCTCCAACATTTCTTTTACGGTTTAAATCGATAGAAACCTTGCAATACTATTATTAACCCTGTTCACCTCCCCCCTCCCCTCACACACACACAATGTTCGCTTTACATCCCGCAAACTAGAAATTCGGGTAAAATCCCTGCTAGAAAGTATCATAAGTGTGAAAAGAAATAAAATCTGTGAGATGAAGAAGGAGTAGCAATGGGGAACAAGAGTATAGCCCGTAACAGAGAAAAATGACATTATTTTCGTTTGGAAGTGAATGAGCCAACCTGTAGTAGGTTGAAACCACGTACTCAAAGTACCATAGTACTGGAAGCTAAACGACACATCAGAGAAAAGAAAAGGGACTCTGCCCCATGGTACAGATCTGTCCTCATAGTCCCCGCCCTCAAAGGGTAAAGTTTGCCCCATTTATTGTAACATACTCGTAATGGCACACATACATACCAAATTTCGTTTCTTTAGCTCCAGTGGTTTGAAAAAATGGTTTTCGGGGTGGTCATTTTGGAGTAAAGATGGCGACTTTTTTAAAAACATTTTCTTATATTGTCGTGATCTACTCGTGATTGTACACCTTCGTACCAAATTCTAGCTCGAACGGTAAGGAAAATGTTTTGGGGGCGGTCATTTTGAATCCTAGATGGCGACTTTTTCAAATTGCTGTAATACTTTTCTAAACTACTTTTGATAATATACCTTTATGCCAAATTTTATATCTCTAGCTCAAACGGTGTTGAAAATTAATTTTTGGGGTCCGCCATTTTGGATTCAGGATGCCGTCTTTGGAAACATTTTGTAAAATTTTTCATAACCTACTAGTGATGATCTAACTTCATACCAAATTTCGTTTAGGCTGTGTGATGGGTTCCCAAATTCTTGCTTTTCAGGTGCGACATACTAGTTCTTGAACATTTATGATATTGTTTCAACAATGAAGAGGCATTCACTAAAAAGAAAAATGTATTCTGTGGACTGATAAACAAAGAGCTGATGAAAAAATGTGTGAAATATTTTCAATACATCATAAGAAGATGATTTCTTTTAAATTTAATCTGTAAGGCCTTTGGCAACTTTGACTCAGGCCGTTGAGAAGATGAAGTACGCTGGAGTATGGAGCTGAAACGTGAACTCTATGAAAGAGTGGAAGATTTCAAAATGTACATATCGGGGGAGAATGAAAAAAAAAACAAAAAACAGTTGGACATAGAAGATGCTTGATGAGGAAGTTTTAAAGAAATTAGATATGAGACGAACAATACCAGATACAATAAAGAAGTGAAAGAGGGTAAAGTGCAGTAAAGTGACAGCCAAAAATAATCTAAAAATAAAAAAGGAAACGTTAGGTTCTAATGCTTGCAATATGTGTGGCAATTTTTGCAACACTAAATATGAAACTTTTGAGTCATAGAAGTGCGAAATTAGACTGAAAGAGTGAACAGTAGAATTCCACGCTGACGGCGCGCACATGAACTGAATATTAAACATGACGTGCATCGCGTATAATGAAAAATAATAATCTAACCTGACTTTACATAATCCACCCTCGCTCTCTCGACATTATGCCCGTGATTTGTGGGGGGAAACGTGTCATTCCATAATACGAAGTAACACCATTGTGTTCCTCCGCATGGATACATGTTATCAGTCTCGGACTGGCCAGGGTCGGAGGGCCGGAATGCCGGCCGGGGCCCCACCCTCAACTTCGTTTTTTTATATACATTTTTTAATCCTTATGTAAGTATCTACAACATAACAAAAAGAACCACGAAATTCGGGCCTACATCAGATGCACGTCACTGAGTATTCCCACAGACATCAGAAAGATAACTGTAGATCTTACTACGTCCAGAAAGCCCAAAATACTTTACGGGTTCCTTCCCGAAGGTTACTGCGATGTACAACGAAACAGCATTTAGAAAACATACCACATCCGTCATTTTTCGTTCAATTATGATTATCATTATAGCCTGAATTTACAATAGTGCAAACAGAATGTCGCCCCTTTTCTACATTACAGTAATTGAATTTATGTTATCAGCAGGGCTAGGATAATTACATATTTTGTACATTGCATATGTAAATGCATATTTAAGGATTTTTAATGTAAAATGAATATTTCATATGCAGGTGCATTATGTTCGAAAATAAATTGATGAGCATATTTATGTACGTATACCAACACCGAGAATAGAATGTATTTCGTTTCTTCTTGTTTGTCTTTTCTTTATCTTTTCTTTGCCTTTATTCTTCAGTTCTTTTTTTCCGTTTTTTATGAAATGTAGCCCATTGTCACCTCAACAATCAACTAAGCAACACGTGCAAGTTTCTTATCGCTTGTACGTCTATTTTCCCCTCCCCTCCAGTCTACCTTGCGCGGGTGCAAAAAGCGACAACCGCTTTGTAATTTTCAATCAGACACTTTTTAGAAGAACAATGGTGAGTTAACAATTACTGATTGCTTGCTGACAGTGTTGTGAAGTGTCTGTCATGAAGCGGTCGTATAAGAGTGGTTCCCAGAAAAGTCGAGACGCTGAAAAGAAAAAAATGAAGTTGTGTGCCTCGGATCCGAAGCAAATGAAGTTGTCATTTCCAAATTCCACCGCCCAAGAACATGAAGATCCACGTGTGTCAGCGACATACAACAACAAATAACATATTTTCATATACAGCAAACTCCCGATTATCCGTGTACGTACTGTTTGCT
Organism: Lepisma saccharinum; assembly: GCA_022664845.1. Classification (NCBI taxonomy): domain Eukaryota; kingdom Metazoa; phylum Arthropoda; class Insecta; order Zygentoma; family Lepismatidae; genus Lepisma; species Lepisma saccharinum. The sequence goes on from JAGDQP010005601.1 coordinate 65,443, forward strand.
GATTATCCGTTCCGAGTTCGGTGTATTTTTAAAATAGAAAAATTAATTCGTTTTGAAGTATTCTCTTATAATAAGAACAATTTTTTTCTTGTAATGGGTTTTCAAGGGTTATTTTGTCGGAGTCGCTGAGATGAATATTGACACTTTTAATCTTCAAGTTTCCCCACCCCATGGAAGTGGGAGGGTGTGACAAAAATAATCTTAAACGACCAATGTTAATGTCGAATCCATAGTTTATCTTACGGGGTCGCTGAGATGAATAGTGATACTTTGTATGCAGTTCACGTTCATCCTCCACTCCCTGGGGCGGGGAGGGAGGGGTGGAAACAAAACCAATTTAGGGTAAACACTCACTAACTTGTAGTATAATTGTTACAAGATACATCGCAGATCCCATTCATCAAAACGGGAGCAGGAACTGTTTCCGGAACAGGAACTGTTTGTAAATAATTCCGATTCTTTTTTTCGATTTTTCTTCTCGTTTTTCAAGTCATACGTATCAGATGCCGATGCGACACATTGTCATTGGTTTACTAATCGCTATTGCTATCTTGCTGGGCTAGGCACTTTCAGCTTTTGAGCCTGTCAAAGGGCCAATATTAATATCAGTGATTCCAAAAACTATGGATTTGACACTAATATTGGTAGTTTTCGATTATTAAAATTTAAAATGACACCCCATGTTTTTCTTATCGAGACTTTCCACCCCCATATCTCAGCCCAGGGGTGACCTTGAGACCTGGAACCGGCTATTTGGAGTATGTCTGCGACAGCTTTAAAACATGTTAAAATTCATGATCCTATCTATAGTGAACACGTTAGGGTAGGTGTCCGAAATATCGCCCCTGTTCTTAATATTGCCTATGTGTGTTTTCAAGCTACCACTGTATTTGAACTATGAGTTTATGTGGTTATCATAAAGGTCTGGGGTTTTGTGAAACGTTTTTTTAGCGGGGAGCTTCCTATCAGTTATAGCAAATACAATATGGCGTCTGAAGTTTTTTAGGTTGTGTATAACATATTTTGGTCTCCAATCACTCCAGGGAATGGAATGACCAGGTAAATGTTTCCAAATCATAATTTCGAGTAGATCACTTGAAAGTACATTAAATTAGGATTCTAAAGGTGTTATAGATTTCGGAATAAAGCTGTGTTTGTTAAAGAGTGTTTCTTATATATTTCTTATTTCGTATTCCAAACAATGTTTTCATTAAAATAATTCGATTTTAAACATAATTGCATATGTGACCAGGAAAAATCTAATTGATATGGGAAAACCATGCTTTTGTTTTGTATTCTGAACACCAAAAAAGTGGTTTTTGGAATAATGTATTTCTATCTTCGGTTATTTATGTTGCTACTACAACTAAACACTAAATTTGTCGAACTAAAATAGTTATTGTCTGTCCGTCACTTGAAAGTAGTATAAATTAAATGACTTTGTGGGAGAAACAATGAGCTATCATGTTAGTTTTTTGTTGACTGATCTCATTAACAACTATTGACCCTGTTGTTTGTATTCCATAAACAAAACACGGGACATTTTAGCGTTCCGGCAAACGTTTTTGGGACACCGGGACAAAACTCTGAGAAATGGACGATCCCATATTTTACGGGATGTATACGACTTCTACCGTGGGGCCCCTAAACTGCTCTTCCAGACGAGGCCCCGGGAGGCCCAGTGCGATACTGCATGTTATTATGTGCTGATCAAATGAAGTATCTATTTATAGGGGTTCTAGTAACTCATTTTGAGTTACTGGTCCTCTGTAGGTATTTATAGAATAAAATATGGCACAATGGCTGGTTGCCTGAGGCCGAGAAAGGAACCGGTTAAGACATTGGTTGCGCAAAGATTGTGTAATAAAGGATTCAATTGAAGGTAGTCATTGAGCGGAGAAAGGTAGAAGACAAACGTTACAAGTAGCAGCACACCAAACGAAATAAATGTTGGAACAGAGCGATGCTGTGCCACATCAAAATACATTTAAATGGCTGTTCACGTACACAGGTTGATCAGAGTGAAGTATAACACAAATAGATGAGTTAGATACGAAATTGATCGACAAGGTTCTAGAACAAAGGTCCGCCTGGATGAATTCAAGATAACAAACAGCACATTAGGAAAATGTCATTTCTGCTTTATTTATGATATTCGAACATGAACTAGGCCTCTCTTTAGTATACGTCCGGCGTTCCATTTGGAACCATAAATGGAGCAGTCACAGGTGGTTTCTGTTAAAGATGATGTGCATCACGTATAATGAAAAAAAAAGTCTAACCTGACTTTTTCTAACCCGTCTTTGTTCGCTATCGCTCACTCGACATACTGTCAGTGATTTTTGTAGCAACACATCAGTGGTGAATGGAAATAAACATGTCACTATCAAAGAGACCGTCAACATTATCATGCCGAAACCTACCTTCAAATTTTTCGTACGTGTCGATTACAATAAAATAACACTCCACACAAATTCAAAGTGCAAATGGGCCAAAAAAAAAAAATGTCAAAAACCTTGAAATTTTGTTGCCATAATATAAATCAGGTTTGCTACACTGGAACAGAGACCTTGGTGGAGAGAAACGACCGCACTTACTACGTGGAGAATTCAGAAACGAGTCGAGTGAAAAAAAAATGTCTGGGACGACAAAGGTACTATGCAGCGGTCCAAATTTTGTATTCTCAACTTTAGCGCTAAATTCTTGAAATGTACTTTTTTGTTACTTTCCTTGTCTAAAATTACATTAGGAATTTTCTGACTGACCTAACCGCTTGTCATTTCTAAACTCCAAATTCAAGGAGTATGTTTTTTTTAAAAAAGGAAAGTATTATCTTCCATGTAGTGGTGGGGAGAAAAGAAAAGGTAGCCAAATTTACTGTTGCTGCAATATGGATATGAACTGATGCAAATAATTCTAGATTGCAGGGGCGGTTCCAGAGATAGGGGTGGGAGTTTAATTTCTATCTTTGGAACTACTGGAAAGGTGATTGAGGCGTGGTTGGAAAAATCTCGGCAAGACGAGTTGCTGTGGTGTGCGTAGTGACGGAATATTATCTCCAACAGTTGAAAACGTTAACACTCTCTTTAGGAGTAATCATGTTTGTGTAATCGAGACGAGCATAAGCCATAGTGCTGTATGTGTGTGTGTGTGTGAGGGTGGACGGTACGTTACTCGTTCCCAGATATTTTTTCTCGCTAAAGGTTTCTGCTAATTCTGTGAAGTAACGAGGATATTTAATATGGGTTACTTTATCTAAATTTTGACCATTTACAACCGATAAAGCAATCAGTTATCGAATGTAACTGCTATTTTTACACCTAAGCCCACGAAGAAAAAAGCAACACCACACCTATGGAAAAAGTAGGTACAAGCCGTTTCTTTTCCAGGAAGAATGTGCATGGAGTTTTGGCCTCAGTTGACTCGTCACCCGCCTGCACTGACAACAGCCTGCAACTTTGTTAGGAATTAGCGCTTATATTCCCTTCGAGAACACAATTCTGGCGGACTGATAGAGATGAACACCCATTTCCAGCTCGGATCTACGAAATACTGTGTACATTTGGCTTGCATTCTCTTTCCACACCCTAATCGAATTTACATCAAAAGTGCGGCCCCACAATTCTCCCAGCCGTCTGCAACTCGCTGCAAATGTGTTGCTTGAAACCATCATTACATGATACGTTTTTTTTTTATTCTGCTCATTTCTGTCAAGTAGTTTTCATTTATATATAATGGATATGAACTTTTAATTATATTAGTGCTAATTACTCATATAACGAATAAGTAATTAAATCTGTAAAACCCACAACATACCGTAATATAATTTAGATTTAAATCAGGCACGAATCTAGAAGTTGGCTTTCGATAATGGGGGTAAATCCAAGCTTAGATTTTTGATAGGAGTTACGGTTTTCGAGATATGGAGCAAAATCGATCTTGTATCCTTCCGCCATAGTGACACGTGCAACTTTTTAAATACGAGCCCGTACGGAGAACACTCTCCGCCGCTGCTCCACTCATCTGGGCATGAAGTAAAGGAGAAAAAAGGTAAATATACATGACCGTACCTAACTTTACCTAACCTCGACGTTCCCATGGTCAGTAATTTAAGAAAATGTAGTACGAATAATGCAAGAAAAAAATATTAATCATAAAAATAAATTTTGAAAATTTACATGAACGAACCTAACCTCCATTTCGCCATGGTCACTAACTTAAGACAATGTACGTAAAATGCAGGAAAGCAATTATTAATAATGAATATAAACACATGAAAATATATTCTGAAAGGAAAATCTAGTTTTAACCTCGCCGGGATTCGAACCAGAGCTTTTTTATTAACCAACTCGACGCCTTAACCACCAGGCCACCGAAGCAACCTCTCAAATATGGTTTCTCCGTTGTATTTACAGTGCACGTGTCTCCTACACGTTATAGCGCGTGTGCAGGAGGAGAGAGGAGCATCGGCATAGATGGCTCGTGTTACAGTCTTTTTTTTTATAGGCAGTCTTACAAAATAAGTGATATCAGTACAAAACCCCGTTTGGGGTAAAAGGAAGAGTGACGCAAGAATTCTACTCACAAAAGAAGTGATATCTATTTTGCGAGTGACTTTCATTGTGTCACTATGGCGGAACGATACTGTCTCTTAATTTTATTACAAAGGCAATACTTTCGCCATAGTGACACAAAGAAAGTCACTCGCAAAATAGATATCACTTCTTTTGTGAGTAGAATTCTTGCGTCACTCTTCCATTTACCCCAAACGGGGTTTTGTACTCATATTAAATATACAGTGTGTCCCTGAAATAACGAGATAAGCTTCGGGATATGTTTTCTCACATGAAAACAAGAAAATAGTTAATTTGGTAAACATGCGTAGTCTCGGAGTTACAAGCACTCAAAGTTAACTCGCCCTCTTCCTAAATAACATCATATCTCGACAGCCAATGACGTCGGCTTAACAAATGAAAATCAGAGTTGCGCTCATTACATCTATTTAAGCAGTGTTTATGATTGAAGACTGCAGTTCAGAGGGGATCTCTATGATTGCCCTATTAAATATTATTAATTCCTTGACAATGAAATTCTTACGTTACAATACCTGTCTATTCGGAACCCCTTCAACTTGAGTAGGAACTTCGATTGTGGACACGGCTTGCGTCATTATCTGTCGAAATATGATATTACTTATGATGAGGCTGCTTTAACTTTGATCGCTTGTAGCTCAAAAAAACAAGATTTGAAATTGTTTTCAAAGGGAATTCTTTCTTGTTTTGATGTGACTAATCACCTCCCGCAGTTTCCCCCCTTATTTCAGGGTTTGATTAATTAAATTCTTATTAACGTCCTAAAGGAGCCGGTGAGATTCTAAGGACGGAACCTACAGTTTTTGGTAAGATAGGCTCCGAATGACTCCGTTCAATACCCCCGGCCAGCGTGAATTGAAATCGTCACCACGCGCAATAAAATCCAGGGTGCCAAGCTCTTGGCTACCCAGGGGTCACCAATATTTCAATAACACACTACTTATAATGACGCCTTAAATTATACTAATTCTGCATGGAACTGAATTTCGGGGAATTGCACCCACCGGACCCCTTTCGTACGCCCCTGATTCAAATGTATCTTGATATGTAATGATCCGTAACCACTAGTTGGTTCAACCTGCGATAACTGCATGAAATAGGTTTCGATAGTTAGATGAACTACTCTAACACAGTGATTTCGCCAGACTCCTCCCCACCCCCCGTGGTGGGTGTCACCCCCAAATTCTGGACATAATTTTAAATTTTTGCTGTCTAAAATCGACAAAAAACCGTGCAAAGCGCCACTTACACCTTCCCAATTTCGACTTTACACCCCCAAAACTGAAGATCCTGGAAAAATCCCTGCTCTAACATGTCCTAGCAACCCCATGAGCAAATTTGGCGGGACGACGACGGCCACGCCATCGGCCGACGTCTCAGCCCCACGCGATTTGCTAAGGAATGATCTATCAGACTATCACTCTTACTCGCACACGATTTACGCACCTGGAAACTTTAGTAACACGTAATACTGCAGACAGAACAGGCTATCCGTAAGTAAGTTAATCTAAAATTGTGCTTTTATATTGCATGATTACAGTTGGGAATAAAGAACTCCAAGTTATTTTACGAACGGTTTTTAGACGGTTATTTTAGAACAGCTATTTGAAGTATTAGTTTTAACAGCTATTTGTACATAACAGCTAGTGTTATAACTGTTACGTAAAATAGCAATGCCCATCCCTACTCCACCTGTAAGATTTTTTTTTAGAACGCTTCAGATCTGAGAGCACACTTGGAAATACTTCCGGTACGGCACAGCACTTTGGCGTAAACAACTTTTTATAAAAACTGTACTTTTGCGTAT